>JAHWXV010251772.1:0-10380 GCA_024586415.1 Phrixothrix hirtus | reverse complement strand
TTAAATTTAAATAATTTACAAAAGGAATTAGCGATAGATAACAATTGAATTTACATAAATTAGATGATTAGACGCACAAAAAAGCAGCGGGAGCTGACACAAGGTAAATCTTTTTTTGTTTGACACATATTTAAATTAAAACAACAAAAGCAATTTTTATTAGTTGTCATTGATTATTACAATTTTCACACGAGAATAAAGCTATTTGTGGAAAATTATTTTTATAAAGTCCAACGCATGTGTGAACATTTTCAGGTTTAATAAATAAGAAGTACAAATTTGGTAGTAATTTGTAATAACAGTGACAACTAATAAAAATACATTTGTTAGTTATTTGTTTTGACGTTTTAATTTTAACGTGAGTAAATACGAAAAGACTTACCCTGTCAAAGTCATAGCAAGAGTTGATTTCAAGACTTCTGGAACACGTTATATCTTGTTTTATTCTTTGGTGGAATGCAAAATTGTCTACACCATTAAGATTATCTGTTTATGGCTGCCGATTATTTTAAATCGAGAATTATATTTTAATCCGGGAGGATTCTATACTCATGAAATGACTTACACACATTGATGTCATGCCTAATTGTCACATTTGTTAATTTATTTTACAATTCCCGAAGTATTGTAACAATTTTCTGACAAATGCCAAAACGGAAGTATATAAGTCTCTTTGTTCACAGATGATCGTTTTAATTCTTCAATAGTTGGAAGAAAGATTTAAAAATAGATCAACTAAATACGAAGATTTTTATACGTGAAATGACTTTATTACCATTAACTATCAAAGTAAAATTTTTAGTACTAGTATTTAAAATATCGCTTAATTAGGTTTTTCTCACCTACACAAGTATATAAGGTATTAAAAATTTCATAGATATTACCTTTAGAATTTGTTAAATTAACAAAATTCTAGAAATTTGAAAGAATTTATAATTTCCACATAGTATAGTACTGTAAATGCTTCAACATAAATAGTTTAATTTGAACTAATAAATATTTTAAAGTTTAACTTCATATATACACATACATACACATGTAGTTTAGAATAGTTTAATTTGTAATTGTTTTTGTGAAATGTAATTTAAATAAATTGTTCTGTACTAGAAGTATTTTTAATTAAGCTCGATAAACGAAATAATTGTAGGGTAAAAATAATTCTTTTGAATACCGTTAGAGGACACTTTATCCAAAGTGCAGAATTTATTTTTTTCGTAACTTTTTTAATTTGACACACAATGTAATAAACAATACATCATTTTAAAGGCAATAAAAATCTTTAAAAATAATGTACTCTTTATTGAAGTCGATAAGTCTCACCGGTTAGTCACAAATCGACTTCAAAATTTTATTATTTATCTTTAAACGCTTTAACTTAAAAAATAAAAACCTAATGTGATAAAATTTTTATTCAGTTAAAAAACAAAATTTATAAAATAATAAAAGATAATGTTGAAAAAAGTGCACATAACAACGGGAAAAGAAAACATTACAAAAAAAAAAAATTACAACACATTTTCAAAATATTCTCCATTTCTTTCAATAAATTTTCTAATTTTGTTCAAAAAATTTCTTCTGACGCGAAAAAAAATACCTTGTCGATTTTTAATCAATTCACATCCATTATTATTCTTTGTCGCAAATCTTCTACGTCATTTACTGGCTCATCATAGACTAAAGTTTTTAAATGGCCCCAGAAAAAGCAGTCCATAGGATTAATATCTGGCGAGAGCGGTGGCCAAGGTAGTGACCCGCTTCGCCCAATCCACCTATCAGGATATGTTTCGTTAAGATATCTGCGTACTTTCTCACTAAAATGGGGTGGCGCGCCATCTTGCGGAATCCACATATTCAGCCTTGTTTATATAGGAACGTTTTCTAACAAACCAGATAGTACATTTCTAAGAAAATTTAAATAAACTTCTCCATTTAGTGATTCATCAAAGAAATGAAGTCTTATCAGCTGATCCCCTATAATTCCAGCCCATGTATTTAAAGAAAACCGCCGCTGATGATTCTTTTCTATAGTGGCATGTGGATTGTCATAAGCCCATTGATGACTATTACGAAAATTAGTAATGACATCTCGTGTAAATGCCGCTTCGTCTGAAAACAATATGACATCAACAAAATGATTGTTGTCTTAGTATTTTTGCAAAATACTGTTACACATATTCAACCGTAATTGAGAATCACCCTCATAAAGCGTCTGAACTTTTTGGACATGAAATGGATAAAGAAGCTCTTCATGCAGAAATTCCCAAACAGTAGAAGAGACAACGCCTTCTTCGGAAGCTATTTTTCTTGTGCTCCTGCTAGGATTTGCCTCTATAAGTTCAAGTATTCTGTCTTCCCTCTCTACAGTTCTTCTGTACCTTGATCTGCCTATATCGTGATGATTGTTATTAAATGATCCTACCTCACTAGGTCTTCTATAAACATGTATAAAGGTTTGGGTATGCGGGACATTTCTATCAGGATAGGTTTCCATGTAAAATCGTCGTGCCTGTTCTGCATTTCCGTTCGCTCTTTCATAACAGAAATACATATGACGGTACTCTGTATTTGAATAATGGTTCATTTTGGAATAAACTTAGTTTTTAATTTAGTTTCGTTTAAACAAAAGTTTGCTATTTCTACTTGTAATTAAACTAGCATTAGCTGTCAAAATTTATAACATTAGATTCAGGGCAACTTGATTTTTGAATGCAAATTAAACATAAGGTATAAACTGATGAAAACTTTGAAGCCGATTTGTGACTAACCCGTGAGACTTGTCGACTTCAATAAAGAGTATACTATTTTTAAACCTTTTTATTGCCTTTAAAATGATGTATTGTTTATTACATTACGTGTCAAAATAAAAAAGTTACGAAATAAATAAGTTTTGCAGTTTAGATTAAATGCCTTCTAACGGTATTCAAGAGAATTATTTTTACCTTAAAATTATTTCATCTATCGAGCTTAGTTTATGTGCCAAGAAAAACTTAATTGGTAAAATTTTAAGATATCTAGAGCAAAAAATAGATGTTAAAATTCTTCCTTTGTACCCCCGTATCTTGGTAACCATGGAGATTTCGACATTTTTACAAATGGCTTACCCACATTATTTTTGGCGTAGAATCAGCTCTCAAAGTTTCTTGAGGGGTTTTCCGAACACCCTGTATATACGTTAATGTAAGAGAATTCCTGTTCTGTACATTATATTGAAGAGTTGCGAAGGAGTAGATCTCATAAAATAACGCGTGTCTCAGAAATCTTGGAATCAACCATTGCCATAACTTTGACAAGGTAGGTCTCTTTTATTTCATACACATATCAAAATTAAAATAAAAAACAAATAATCAACACATGTAATATTTTTATTAGTTGTCACTAATTATTACAAATTATTACCAGTTTATATTTCTTATTTATTAAACCTGAAAATGTTCACACAAGAACAAACGATATCTATTGTGGAAATTTATTTTCATAATGGTCGACGTATGGAATGGCAGCACGATATTAATAATTACATAGCAGAATTTAGACAACGCCTACCTTTGACTGTATTTAGCAGGATTCAGTTTATAAGGCAAGTGTTACCATCTGTTGGTTGTTTCCATACCACTGGGAATATTAATCGTATACCAAAAAGTAGAAGAGCTCGTGCTAGAAATGAGGACATTATAAATAACATTAGTAATGCAGTACAAGAAGAACCGATCACTTCAATTAGAAGACTTACACAACAGGTAGATTCAAAACGTACCACTATCCATAGGGTTCTTTATCAAGATCTCCATATGCATTCATATAAGTTGCAAAAGAACCAAGAACTTCTACCACCAGATTATAATAAAGGACTAGCATACTGTCAGTAGTTTAATAAAAATATTAATGACGATGTATTAAATTTAACATTTGTTTCAGACGAGGCCTGGTTTCACTTGGATGGATATTTAAATTTTCAGAACCTTGACACCTAGCATTTTTTTTAGAAAAGCTCCCTTGCATCCATTGGTGTGTGGTTAGCGATGTCAAGTCGACGAGTTATCGGCCCAATATTTTTGAAGGTAATGTAAATACTGCTACTTATAGAGATGATATGTTGCAACAATTTATTAATGAACTTCATGATGATGAACTTCAAAACGCTTCTCCCAACAAGATTATGCTAGAACGTATGTTACCCATGAAACATTAAATTATTTTTACGAGTTCTTTGACGACAGGTTAATAAGCAAGGACAGATTTCCACCGCATTATTGTAATCTAACCGCGTTGAACTTCCTTATTTCTCCATAACTAAAAGATTCTGTATTTAGGAATCCAGTATCCATATGATATGAAAATGTGAAGAAATAAATGACAGAATATTACAAGATGTGTTTGATAATATAAAATTTCGCATAAATGTGTATATTAACGAAAACGGGTAGCATATCCAACATTTGTTATAATTTTCGAGTTTTTACCAATGTTAATTTTATCTATAACACTATAAGATAAATCTTAGTTCTTGAATTTATAACAAAGTGTTTTATTTATAACAAATAGATTTAAGTAAAAACTGACAGTATATAACATATATAACCTCAAAAGTACTTACTAGCCAGTATTCTCGGCTGATAAATATCCATTTAACCTAATTTTAACGTTTTCAACTTGAAGTACCAACAAAATTTGGTTATTTGATTAATATTGTACCCTTATAGATACGAAATGTTACCTTCATTTCAAAACGAAGCCTGATTTCAAGGCTTTTGGGACACACATTGCAAAGCTCGAATAATTAAGTTGCGCTGTGCTTTGACAAGTTATTGTAAATGAATACCTTATACCTGTGTTTATTTCAATCTGTACATTGTCGCCCACGTAAGTGATCTGTCTTTGTGAATCCCATTTCAATTTGCCGTTCTGAGGAAGCATATTAGAAGTTTAACCTTCAAAAGCTAAGTTTACTAACTAAAATAATTTATATACGTAACAAATATGCCGTTTATTATGATATAGAGGTGCACGTACAAACGATTTATACAGAATAATCTAATTAGGCTATATTTAATTATAGGAAGTTCGAATATTATATATGTATGTATATTAAGAAAGCATTCGTTCATGTAAGACTTAATGAGAACATTTAAACTGTTTACCTGTTTAGCAGAAATGAGAACTAATCATTTTGGTTTATATAAATGAAAATCGTCTTGCTTTCTTTACAAAATTTTAGAAGTAAGCATTAGTAATAGGTTATATGAATAAAAAGATAGTTTCGATAATTAATTCGCGGTTTAAGCTGAAATCATTTTTAACACTTAACTTAGGTAGATTTTTATTGAACGAATGCGGATACTAACCTCTCCGATTAGGTCTTACTTGTGAGGTCCCGTGAGTTGAACCAACTTTATTTTTAAATATGTTAGATATTAAAATTTCCTTAACTATAGGGGCCAGTTAAAAGGCATAACTGACGTACCGGATTTTTCGTTTTGATAGTTAATTTGTTTTGCTGTTTTTCGTTGATGTTTAAAGACTCTGATATACTCTCGATGACGTACGCGCGGCCTTTATTTTAGAGGCGTTGTAAAGTTCGAACTAACAACGTGAAGTCAGTTGTCGGCGGGGAAAACGAACGCGGAGAATAGTACAGCTTGTTTTGGTAAACGAGTTAAGGGTGACAAAGGGATTCGCGTGGCCTTGTGTGTGTGCTTTGGCCCGAAATCAACCAATTATTGGGATTAAAGCCCCCCTTATATACTCGACGGTCGATAGTGTACCTTACCGGTGTGTCCTCGGGATTTGGACGAGCGTATTGTACAGTAACACCTACAACCCTGCCTGCTTGTGTGCTGTATTAACAGGTATTCCTACAGTATAGGAAACGGGATAACTATCTCTTATGTTAATGCAAGGCGTGTGTTGAAGCCTGTAGCATTTACGGGCCCTCTTCCAGTGCCGTATGTCACTTCTCAGTGGAAAATAGATTATTTCCACGAACCGAAGGAAAATTTGCATTAACTATAGACATTTAGCTTTCCGTATTAGTAACCGTGGGTTATGTTAGGTGCTGTAGTTATACCTGTCAAATTTAGTCCAAGAACGATGGTGGTACCAATGACATACACACCCGTGTGTTTGACTCTTTGGGCTATTTAATTTTGACTCAGTTTAAATGGTGACAGTTCTGTATCCTAATTTAGTACATGTACTATTTTGATTTTCTATACGGGAAAATTATTTTGTATACCCCGTAATAGTTGGGACATTTTATCTTTATTTAAGTGGATTATTGGTCTAACTGCCTTTCATTTATTGTTTTATTTCGTGTAGTCTTAACTTTAAGACCATTACCTCTAAAGCTTATAAACTTGGGAGTAGGTCCGAGTAAAATCTGTGTCACATCATTGTAGCCGTAGAGCAGACCTGTTCTTACAAGTGGAGTATAGAAATGCGAGCGATCAGTTTTTTTCGCTAGTCGATGCCTTTTGAGCATACGCCTTTCCGTGGACAGAGGCAGTGGCGCCCCAACTCAATTGTGTACTGTGAATCTGATTGATTAATAGGAGACTGAACTGTTAATGAACCCCCCTCGCACTGAAGTAGCATAGTCGGCGCTTGCTGTTAACGCTGATTCCGTCGACCGAGAACGTGGTCCGACCTAGTGGCTTGTGGGACCGTGGCAAACTCTAACGTTATCTAGTGGAAGGGAACACATGACTTCAGAAAGACAACTCCGTCACTCACAGATGAAAATTTCTAGCGCCAGTGTACGGAACACTTTTGGAAGCCACACCATACCGAGGATCGCCGATATCGATTGGTTCGCTAAGTCCGCGGATCTTTCAATACGTGATTTCTTTTTGTGGGGATTTTTGAGAGATCATGTATATGGTACTTGCCCTCACAACATCAATGAACTCAAAGATGAGATTCGTGCAGGGGTTTCATTGATATTTATTGAAATGCAGACCATTACGGTGAATATTTAAAAAATGACTTTAGATTTATATGCATATGTAAACGGTATCGTTTTACCTTCTTAGCAGTTGTAAATGTATAAAAATGAAATTAAGTTCTAGTTGCCTTTTTTATATTAGAATCGCATGTTTATGCACGCTACAATGTATTGTAATAATTTCACAAAGCTTGGTCAGAAGGTATTTCAGCCACTAATAGTGATTTTTAATGTGTAAAACTCAGCTTTCTGACTAGAGGGAACGTTTTTCATTTTTTATTTAAAAATTATCGATAATGGCAGGGTTTGAACTCAAGAGGTACAAAAGCAAACATGTTAGCCGCTAAACCACCGAAGCTGGCAAAACAATTAGAATATTAAGTTTAAAGTTAAGAGTACAATAACAACACTTAATTAACCATTATCGGTAACCTTTTTGGCAGAATCAGAAACTATTCTTTAACAATTAATTAATTTACTCTAATTAAACATTAACTGGTTGTAGTTTTAGGTAACCAACGTAATTTTAAGGATTTTACTCATTTATTCTAAGGATTAAGACTCTTTCAGCAGAACTATAGATTTACATTTCTGCCATTTTAACCTGAAAGATTGAAACGGAATTTGTTATTTATCTTTATTTAATCTGTGGATCTACGCCAGATTGATATACATTTCAACAAATAAATAAAAGTTAATTGTAAGACGTGAATATTAAAATAATATGCAAATTATGTAAATTACAACAATTTTTATACCCAATGTTATGTAATATTATCTACAAAAGAATACATGAACTTTTGGGAAACTACCTAACATGAAAATAAACTTAGCTCAATGATTGCCCTGCATCTGAGGTAGGAACCTAGTTCGTAAAGGAATTTTAACTTTTAATATAAAATAATTTGGAAATTCAGAATTAAATTTTTACTTCTAATGTGAGTCATTAAGTTTTAATAAAAGCTCAATTATCTTCGTTTCGGGTCACAAGAGGGGTCGGGGGCGTCAACGTAGAATTTACAGTATTTACTTTTTCAAACTGAATGTACCTTGGCTGTTTGTACTGCAAGTCCTAGGATTTCCAACTTGTGGATCCTTTTAATTCTCGTTTAACCCCTATACACTCCCGGATTGAGATTTAATTTAATTACGTTCGCGTTAGTGATCGTTCTATTGACAGTTTGCTATTTAAGACGTGACTTTAGAATTTCTTGGTTATGTTTATATTTATGTTTGACTTACTTTTCGAAATTAACATTGATCTTTCCGTTCGATTTTAACAGCGTGTATGCACTTTTATGCTCATACTTCACGAAAATATTGGCTTTTCATATTTTGGGCTTTTTATAGATTCTTTTTAGTTCTTTTTCCTAGTTTGGTTGGAGATCGAGCGTCTGCATTTCAAACCAATGTCGGTTTGTGTTCAATTGAAGCCGTTGGAATTCTGTTGGTTCTAACAGCGTTACGCTAAGTCGGTATTAATTTATTGTTGTAACTTCTAGGGAGTCTGCGGCTCTTATCTTCCAACAACGACTTGGCTAGGTCTGTTCAATAGATATAAGACAGATCTTGGGTTGTCCAACGAACACCTAAACGTCTGTAAAGTTAAAATATGTGGCCTCTTACCCGTACCTGTAGAAGGGACATACGATTACAGACGATTGCAGCAGTAACTATTTTGAGAATATTGATACTAGATTTATTTTTATGAAATGAATAGTATATGTGGAAAGTACCACCTTCTTATAAAATATAATGAAAAGTTTTGATAAATTATAAGTTTAATGATATTAATAGACCTGTGGTAGAGAATATTGTGTATTTGATCAAAGAAACAAATAAAATTCAATGACAACAAAATAATAATATATTTTTTAAATGCACGAAGGGTTGGTGCTGTTAGATTTAAATTATCTAATTTAAAGCAATAAGTATTGCCAAGCAGCAATTCCTTCTTAATGAAAAAAAATAATAAAAAATTAAATTAATGGCTACTTGCTAATAATAAATTGATTTTCTTATAAAAAAAGACAGCAGTTGGGCGTTAAATTACTGCGGATTTACCGTAAAATAAACTAGTATACAAAATTAAATCAAAATAATAAAGAATTTAACTCCCATCTATTTCAAAATTAAATTTTCTATTTAAAAAAAACAAGAGATAGAGTGTGTTATAAAAATAATCTGAATAGCACCTACAGTTCAAAGATTGGATGGCGGGACCATGTTTAGAAAATTGTTATGTAGAGTGCTTCTGTTTTTAAAGATGGTTGAAGGTAGTTGAGCTTTATCACGTTTGGTTTACGTAGTGATGCTGATGTTCGATGGTATCAGCAGCTTAAAGAAATTTCAGATTGATTGTTCCAAATTGATTTATATCTGCGCGAATAACAAACTGTAGAGCTCCGTAAACTTTCACGTACACCTATATTAACGAAAAGGTTGCTCCAACCAGTAAGTATTCGTTGATATTCTGACAAATTTAATTCATGTTTTATTCAATACCCAAGAGTTTGGTCACACCGACACAATGTTGGCAAACGTTTGGATTCAGAAACTAGTAATTAAATTTAACTTAATGTGCAATACTTTATTGACCACTAATTTTATTCAGAATGATCAGGATTGATGATATTTTAATCGATAGTATTCATTGTAAAATTTACAAGCAGGTAGGATGTGTTAGTTATGGTATGAATTTGTTCTAACTTTCCTTACCGTTTTAGATATGAGTTGTTAGTTCCAACTGTTATTCTTGTTCCACCGAATCTTAATTACATTGATATTGCAAACGACACTATAATTTTATAATTTTTCCAACCACTGGGAGAATCACTTAGCTAGGCGAGCTTTAAACAATTTCAAACACTACGTCACTTTGGGTAGCTGAACAAATTAAATTGATCTAACCTTAGCTGATTAAATATCACTAATTAGTAACACCGTAATTCGTAGATGATCTATTCACTATAGGTAGCACGAGATTGAGCACTGATAAGGTACAACAATGTAAGTAGTGTAACAAGTCACCTTCTGGATAATTTGTTGGTGAGAGGTAAGAGGGCAAGAGGGGTGTCCCTCCTCACCCCGCGGGGGCGTGTAAAATGCTGGGGATAGCCCCTCCCTTGGGTTTTCCACGAGTGAGATGCAGGAGTGTATAAACAGCGAATGCGAGAAGTATGGAGTACGAGTGTTTGAATGGGCGTGTCCAAGTGTGCAAGTAGTCGTGTGGGCGTGTCTGTAAAGAAGCAGTTTTTCCGAGGGTTGATTAGAGTGAGCTCGAAGAGTGTATAAACGGTGAATGCGAGAAGGATGAAATATAGTAAGTAAAACGGGCGTACCTGAATGAAAGATGGCCGCCAGTAAGTAATAAAGAGGCGTGTCTAGTTAGTAAGAACAAAATGGCGCGCCGACATGCATTAAAAATATAAATGAATATG
>JAHWXV010251766.1:0-17029 GCA_024586415.1 Phrixothrix hirtus | reverse complement strand
CCATTTTGTCACCAGATTTAAGTTGGTAACAGATTCGACGCCATTTTGTCACCAGATTTAGGTTGGTAACAGATCTGACGCCATCTTGGAACTAGATTTATGTTCGTAACAGATTCGGCGCCATCTCGGAATCCATTTCCGGACTAGAAGCGCTTTCAGCCATCTTGTCACCCGACTTAAGCTCCTACACGTGGCTGAGCTAGCGGCCATCTTGGGGCCCATATCCTAGGGCTGGGCCCCTCCACCAACTCGACGACGGCCATCTTGGGCCCCATGCCATAGCGGCCATCTTGTCATGTGGGCTTGGCCCCACATCTTCTCCGGAGGCGGAGGCCATTCTTACACCTAGGGCTGCGCACCAACTCGACGGCCATCTTGGGCCCCATGCCATAGCGGCCATCTTGTCACGTGACTTAAGCTCCTACACGTGTCTGAGCCTGCACCCGAATCCCCAGTTGCCCTACCCACTTCCGGTGCCGTACCGCTGTTGTTTCACTACTGATATTGGTTTCGAAGCTTTAAAGCAATTGAAGTTAGAAACTGTTTTTCAGACAAAGTTAGTTTCTCTCTACTAAATTGATATCTCTATTATTGTTCCTTTCCTTTTTGTTTGTAACCTTTAGAGACAGTTGAAAGTGTCATCTTATCAACTGGTACGAAACAATTGAATAAATTACTCGAATTAAGTTCATTATTACTATATTTAACCCCCTTCTTCTATATTTGCATATGTTAATATTTTTTTAATTTGAGTCTTGGAGAGAATTTTTCATTTTCAAAACAATAAATTCACCTCTCTGATTTGTCGAGTTCATTGTAACGTTTACAATTAATGTTTCCTCCCAAATATGGTAAATTAGCTGATGTTTTATTTAATCTAAAGCCTGGTGGAACAAATGTCATCCTCGTATAATGTTCGAACTATTTCGCCGTTTCTATATGTTACCTTTATTATATTACATTCTACATGTATGTTGGTATGCTCTAAGATCTGCACATTCAAATAAGAAAAATGTTCCAAGTTAGGTTCTAGTATTTTTGAACTAAACCCTAGCATCTGTGCTATACTTTCTGACTTCAAAATCAATGCTGAACTTTCATTTTATTACACATTGCACAGTATTGATATTATCTGCTAATTGAAAGATTTGTGGAACAATCGATCGCTTAGTGTTAGATAAATTCAAATATCTCTTGAATTCTTTTCGTAGATGGTCATTGATTTCATCAACTTCATATGATGGATGTGGTATGGAAATTTCCTTCAGCGTTTTCTTTTGTTTCTGCCTGCTACTGTTGCCTCTTTTATGTAATGTACTTTATCATTACGCTTAGTAATATTTCTAATAGAATTATAACTACAAAAACCAACTAGAGCTAAAATATATTTACGATTTGGTGATAATGTAATTGGAGGACAAATATCACAGATTGCTGTGCTACCTATGCTTATTAAACTGAACGTAATCGACATATTAACTAAGTAATTTCTAGAAATTATCTCTTATTATATAGCGTTGTCAGTTTTCATTATAGGGGTCAAGTAAAAATGTATGACAGATGTCCACAATTGAAAGTGCTGGAATCCTGTTCGCTCTGATAATTATAATATAGCCTACATCCCTGAAACTGAGCATTAATTTCCTTAGGGTGTCTCAAATCGCCAAAACCATCATAATAATACATTTTATTTCCATGTTTACGATAGGCTACCCAAACACTGCCTACGCCAGATTGTTTATCTAAATTAACAATTCCGCTCTCTTTAAGTTTAGATTTTGTAGTTGGTAACTTATTACGCATAAAAATGCTTGTACAGTTTGAAATGTTGTTCTTTGAAGATTTTCTCAAGTTCGCGTCAGTTAATGTTCTCAGGGGTAACTTTGCTAGTTTTTTAAAGTCGAATTATAAGGTTTCAAGTATAAAGCTGTTCCGGTCTTATATGGTTTTAAATATAAACCGGAACCTTTCTTTCTTATAGCGATTACTTCCATCTTTCTATTATGCCTATTGGACTCCTCTTGAAGCTTTTTGGCATTCTTTGAATCATTTATAGCTTTAGAAATTCCAGCTGCACCGCCGCTTAACGCTCCTAGTGCAGAAAGTCCTAAAAATAAAGGTATTAGTGGAATTATTCCACTGGTTTTAGGTAATGGCATAACAGAAGGTACTTGTATCCTTTGTCTTCCACCTGATTCTTTAATTGCAGCTCAAGCATTATTTAGAGCTGTTTTTATTAAACTGGAAGTACATTTACCACTAACATTTCTATTTTTTTCCCACAGAATACTGACAATATTTTTAAGAATTTTAGATTTAAATTTAATTAGTTTACGACTTCTATTTTCTTTATCTTTCACACTCTTCTACGTCACTTCTTGCTCTTTTTAAGCTTTATAAACCCCATTCCTGTTTTTCACTTTCCTTTCATAATTTCGATAACAGACAATGCAGCGGCCTTTCCACCAATAGGAGCATCTTTTGACTTGACACGTTTTCACGCCCTTTCTTATAATATTTTATCTCCTTGATGACCATCACTTAGGTTATTACTGTCTCTATAGGATATGTCATGTAATTTACAGGCTTTATCTGATTGATTGATTCCTTTATCCCGAAGTTTCAGACGTTTCTCTAATTTAGTATCCGGTCAACAGAAACTATATCTAGGAAAATTCAATTCAATAGGCAGTTTATTAATTAAACTGTTCACAAAATCCTTGCTCCTCTCTTTTGAATTAACGCTTCCTGCTCGCACGGTGATATAAATCATTATGGTGATTTCTTTGGTATCAAATATGTTTATACCTAAAACTCATTAATTTCATTCGGTTTTTGTGTAATTTACTATTACTATATATTCTAACTACTATGTAACCGTAATAACTGTCTAACAGTATATTTTTTTTTCTAATGAAGGTAAAAATGGAAGAATGAAATCTTTTAAAAAACGTTATTTCACTTATACAGAAATATTTTCTATATCTTACAGCTAACATATATCTTATTTTAAATTTAATACAAGTCTTAAAAATAACATCATTTAAGCTATCATTAAATAATTCAATAGGATTGGTTTCATGCCAATGTAATATATTCAATAATTTAACATTATGCTGATTTGTTCTTTCACAAACTATTATATTATAAATATAAGCTATAAATTTAGCTTCCAAATCGGCAAGTATACATTTTGTTATATGTATGTTCTTATTTTCAGTAAATACTACAGAATCCTGTTTAATACAACATCTAGGAGGCAATGCTAACAATGAACATATATACATAACGTCATGTCAATCTACTGATACAAAGGATCCGATAACGCAAGTTCTAATGTAAGATAACATTTCGAATTTACTTAAGACTTTAATTTCATAATTAACTATATCATTAATATCCATTAATATCCCATTTGGAACTAAAATTATAGAAACAGATATCATTCCACAAAACATGTAATCTGAAGCAACTTGTTCACTATCACCGTTTTTTGCTATCGTTGATGTTTCTGTCTTGTTTACTAATATTTTTATCTTGATTAATTTTTCTCATGCCATCATGGATAACCAATAATTCTTAGTCAACTCGATTATTTGTTGTTTAAAATCATGATTTACATGTCCCAATCAAACTATTGAATTTGAATCAAAACTAACACATAATCTTATTTCAATAAGCTCTCGATAATGATAACAATTTGTACAAACATTTAACTGATGCCGAACACAATTTAGTTTCTCAATTCTAGCACTGAAGGTAATGGTTCCCTATTTATGTAATCAAAATTTAATTACTGGTATACCCATTATTCACGTAATTTATATTCATATTCTTATCCGCTTCGGTAATATCACTAACATTCTACACTATTGCTTTAAGTGAAGCAGCAGAAGAGGAAACATTCTCATAATCGTTTCTATTTCTGTCTTCAAAATAATACACGTTAAATATTCAATTGGATGAAGAATTTTCTAAGTTAGCCATTTTATGAGACATTATTTTTAAAATAGAACTGAAGTTATGTCCGAATTTATTTAATGATTACTTGACACTGACAACATTCTTGTTTCTTTATATTATATTTCCATTCGGACTAACTAATTAAATAACAATGGTAAGAGGAAAAATAACAAAGAAGATAACCGACTTATTTCGACCTGTCAGTTAAATTCTATGTAGGTGGTGTATTCAACACAAAGCATAGTTTGAAGAGTAAGATGGTAATACATAGAAATAGCTTGTTAACATTTTAATTCTAAAAATGGTTAAACATTCTTTTACAAATGAAATTGAAAGTTTTCACTTAAATTCTGTTTACGGTAAACTGATTTTCAAAATAGTATTATAAGTATTTTCACATTCAGATTCTGTTTTACAATTTTAAATCCATTTAAAATATATTCAAAGTCGTACAAATGAAATGAAATAGGTACTTTTATATTCTGCTTGCGGAAAATTAATTCTAAAATATAGATATACATTCTTCTAAAACAAAATTGAATGTTTTCACTTACATTCTGTTGACGGCCTCCAAAGTAGAATTGTAAATATTTTCACTTTCAGATTCTATTTACAACTTCAAATTCATTTGGAAAATCATTTTATAAATATAGTAGATTATATTCAAGTTCATTTTGATAGTTTCAAATTCAGTTTAAAAATAATAGTATTGTAAATACCTTACCTGTTTATTCAGTTTCTATTTTTATGGCTTTCAAATTATTTAAAGATATTCAAAGTCTTTATTTCTATTCTAAGTTACATAAACGCAATGAAACAATGTTAATTTAAAATTTTAAAACTTTTCAAAGCCCTAACTAATCTTAACTCTTTCTTTCTTTCATTACAGTAATAACCATATACACTAATTACCGTATTACAATAATAACTATATACATTAATTACTTTATAACAGCTATTTCAAATCAAACACCTATTTCGCGAACAAACATGAAAAGGAATTTTCTTTCTCGTTCTATTTGAATTAACTTTAAATAAATCTCTCTCTATTTCTACCTTCCCAATGCTAAACTGAAAATCTTAAATATTTTCAAAGTCTTAACTAATATTAATCCTTTCTTTCATTGCAATAATAACAATATACACTATTTACCGTATGACAATAATAACTGTATAACAGCGATACCTGTAATAACAGTTATTACAGCTTCTCTTTCCTAACTTCATTTTTCTTTTGTTCAATTATCACCCTCAACATTTTGTATTCTATTTCCAATTTATTATTCAATTATCGGCGCGTCATTTTGTATTCCAATTCTAAATACTTAATTTCGGTGCACCATTTTGTACATTCATATCATAAAAATAAGACACGCCCAGTCACTTGCTATTATATACTCTTTACTACTAACAAACGCCATTTCCTATTTTAACCACGCCTATTTACATGCTGCAGCTGGCATGCTAATTTTCCTCCTACTCAAAATTCATATTTCCCATACTACGGATCTCCCACTATTCGAGATCGCTCTAACCAAAACTCGGAAAGCTCGTTAATTAGATAACGCCTACCACTTCTTTCTCACTTGCACCCACATACCCCTATTATATATCTCTTACTCACTCTTCTTTTACTTTATATTAATACGCGCTAAAAGAAAACAGGACAGATGTGAAAATTCTACTACCCCTTGGGAAAGTCCCCTCCTCGCCCCTCACCTACAAACTATCTAGAACGTCAGTTGCTATACTACTAAGACCTCTCTGAATCTGCCCAAAACGTAAAATATTAAGGGCAGTATAATTATCTGTACAGGAATTCTGAGTAGTACTATCCAAATAAACGACTATTGTATAAGGAAACGCCCTTGCAAATGTAGTGAATTTATTAGGGTTACTTATATTCAAAACGAAGCAGAAAACAGTCTTTATCAGGAAATTGCAACAAACGGTTTTTGAGATATGAAAGAAGTACTATTAATAGAGGTCTCACACCAGGGATTAACAGCAACTACCAATATTTATGTAAACACCCTAAAGAGTTTCAAAGAAGTCACAGTAAAAAACCTGGTTCATTATTTGAAAAAAGGCATTTTGTTGCTTCATGATAATACTGCAGTGCACAGTGCCAGAAATTTTAAAGCTATAATTGAAGAATGTGGATTACATGTGCTAAAGACCTCCTAGATAACCCAATTTACATTCAACAAACTTATTTGTTTAGAAATTTTAAAATAGCACTCGAGGGTTCGGTGTTTAATCAGACAAGAAACTTAAGAACTTAAACAGTTTTTGGTAGAAGAACATAATCAACTTTTCTGGATTGTATAGAGCATTTTCAAAGAAAATTGTGTGTATTGAGATAAATGCGTTTTCATGTAGAAAATAAAGATATTACAAAGGTTGCGTGTATTTTGAATCATTGTCAGGTAAAAAACTATTTGAATTCCTATTGTGTATCTTATCATTTTCTAACAATGGAAATGTGCCTTTTAATTCCTTCAACAGTTATCAAAAATCCTATGTATTAGTCAACACATTACAATCATATTTTAAAAGTTTTCATTAAATAATGTAAACAGTTATTTAAAAGAACTATTGAGATTACAATGTTATAAATAAAATGATTAACGCAAACTATTTTATTACGAAACTGAATATTCATACTATCGAAATAAATGCAAAATTTAACTTTAACTTCTAAGTAAACGTGAAAACATACATTAAATCCAATTTTTACGCATATCCATAAAACAGATTAAATTATTTGTTAGCTATATTAAATCCTATTTCATTATTAATATGTTATGTGTATATAGACGAGTAAATATCAGCAAGCAAATTCTATATTTCTAACGAACGTTTAATAATTTGCCTTCAAATTCGACTAACATATTTTATTGTTAACACAATGAAGCATTCAAATATATGAAATACCAAAATATTTAAAAGAGTAAGACTACAAATGTACCTTAGGAAAGAAAACAATAGTTTACCTTCAAGTGGATATACTCGTAAATTATGCCTTTGTTTTCACAATAACTCTTAAAGGTACATTATACATAAATGTATGAAAAAAATTCACAGCACGGCTATAATATGAAATAGTATAGATTCACCTAGATAAAAATAATACTGAGAAAACCAAAAATCTTTTAATAATTACATCGACGTTATGGGAAACATCTCTAAACCATTTCCGTTTTCGAACTTAATAGAATTTTTACTATAAATTAGTCCGAATTTTGAAAATAAACTTAAAATTGGTTATAAAGAAAAAGAAATTTAGTATACAGGGCGGCCCACCGAAAACGAAACAACTTAAGTAACTGCTGCAAAAATGATAATTCAAAAAGAGTTAAAAATAGGGCGATTTTCATTGAAATGGGGATACCTTTTCACGTAAAATAAGCGTACTTAACTTCAATCACTTAGGTGGGGGTACCAATACCGTAAATATTTCAAAGAGAAAGTGGGGTTAAATGATATAATATTATGGGACTATTTCATTTCTTTTTATTACCATATTTTAAATTTGAATACTATGTTTAGAATTCAATAGGGCAAGGAATTATACAACGCCAACTACAATAGTAATTAATGAATTTGGATTTCCTTTACTGTCAATCCAATAAAATATTAACTGTTGACAAGGTCTATTTAAACACACAAATCTTGTAAACCAATTTATTAATTGTTTGAAATGTTGTCTAATTCCCTTAGTTTAGTTTTTAATTAAAATATTATGCCAAGTAGCTGTTATACTTGAATTGAAATATGAACGTTATTGTTAGTGCACTGTAAAATAAATACTTAACTGAATACGTGTAAATAAATAACTGTGATTTAGTCAATACAGGGTGATTTTAAAATCTACCGATGAACTTTAGCACAATACTATAGAGGTCTAACCACGTCCATTAACAAAAAACGACATAAAGTAAAACTAATTTTTGCAAAAAATTGAAATTGTTTATGGTTTGAGAACTGCCGGAAAATGTATATACAAATTAATTAAATCTAGACGCAATACAACTTCTACAACGCATCTCAAAGTAAATAACACGTTCAATAATATGGAATTACTGCAGTTGCATTTGTTTATTTGTGTAAAACTAACCTATTTCAATACACAATGACCTACAATTTTATACGTTCGTATATTATAGAAATAAAAATTGAACATTTAATAGTTATTTAAAAGCATTCAATTGTACTAAGAACCGTATTCAAATTTTTATGAGTACCATAATTTTGGTAATTTATTTTTCGGATCATTTTAATTTTTAAAGTTGTAAAGAATTTTTCATTGTTATAGGGCATACTTCTATTATTATGCGTAAAATCTTAAATTACACTCAATTTAGGTCTTATAAACCCAAAATCATAGCAATTTAATGCCAGCTGATTCTTGTATTACATTGAGAATTAAATTTTTCTTGACTTTTTCCAACTTGCAACTTAAAATAGGACAATACAATATGAGAAGTGAAAACACATTTTTCGATAGTAGTTAATGTATGTTATTACACAAACACGATGTTAAACTTAAAACTAAATGTAATTAAACTAATAAATACAGATAACTGAAAAAAAATAATACACCATTGTTCAATAGCGTTTGATAAAACACAAAAATTCTGAAAATTTAACTTTACATACAAATTTCCTATGCGAACACCAAGCTATAAATGACTTATTTACAGTCTTAGAATGGTGTAATAACTGATTTGTGTGCTTATAGTTTACTCACTTAAAATAGCTCGTTCTGTTGTCTGCTAGTATAGTGGCTTTCAAACAATTTTGCCACTTTATTTTAAAAGTCATTTTCTTGGAAGAGAATAAACATTTTTTAAAAAGGGTTTTTTTCTCTAGATTTAGAGATATCCCCACGTGGATGGCCCAAGCTTGTCAGTAGGTTTCAAAACCACCCTATATAACTAGTTTCGTTACATTAGTGTCAGGGGTCGGATTTGTTATTTAAAGTGTGAACCCGAGGACTACTAATATTTAAAAGCTAGGGTTATTTGTTTTCTATATACCGATAACAAGAAGCGCGGTAAAAAATGGATTCGCTGATAGTAATGCTTCAAGGGCCGCAGGATAAAATTGAATTCAATTAAAATAAATTACAAGAAAACTGGATTCTAATCAAAGTAAATTAAAAAATGGAATGGTGTCTATTAATGCAAAATAAAGTAAACTACAAGATGAAATTAAATCAAGCGATGATGCATTACAACAGGAACTTAAAATAAGTCAGACTAAATTTTAGGAAGAAACTAAATCAAGTCAAATTAATTTGCAGAATAAAATTACCAATCCATTACAAAAATAAATTAAATTGAGGTAAAATTCATTAAAAGAATAATTTAAATTGAGCCAAATTAAACTACAAAAAGAAATTGAAGACGCTGCAAATAGGTTGTCAACAAAATATGAGGCGGTAACAGAGGAGTGTGATGAAGTACATCAAAAGTTTATCCTCCTCATGGTAAATAAAGGAGCCAGCATGCCTAAGAAAAAAGCGCTTTTTGTTCTTCATGGACAATCAACAGAAGCGAATATGCAGTAAGTTAATCATTAGCCTATTATTGAAAATAGCATGCCAAGCCCCACGTATGACGGGAAACCATCTTGGGACAATTACCATATATAGTTTGCGGCAGCTGCAACATCAAATGGATGGAGCATTGAAGAAAAGTCAACAGCCTTAGTTGTGGCTCTACATGGGGATGCCCTAGACATTCTACAAACTATAGCGGACGATTTGAAAAATAATTTCGGTTGCCTTCTACCACAATTGGAAATGTGACATAGATATAAACATCTGATATAGGTCTACTGTGCCCACTTAAGGAATCGAGTGCAGAAACTTTGAGCGCACCTCGGGAATTCGAAACTGCAATTAAACGGCTGGTAAGATTAGCATACTGAATCGCTCCAAAAAGTTCTATTGAACGATTTGGGGTGCAAACATTTATGGAAGGTCCCGGGATTGAGAAATACAATGGACTCTTACACTAACACGTCCGTATGACTTTGCTAGTACATTGGATCATGCACTGGAATGTGAATCGGCGAAACAGCCATCGAAAAGCTATATTCGTGATCGTGGCATTGAGAAAGACAAAGTTAATGTTGAGAGCTTGGAAGAAATGGTGTTAAGATTACTTAATACACAAAAGCCAATTGAACAAATATTACGATGTTGAAAATGTCGATAGATAATTATCGTGCTATATCAAGGTGACTTAACCAAAAGACCTCAAACGTTGTTCTTAGTTAGAGTCAAACGTGAAGAATCTCTTGTAAACCCTACTACTGTAATAAACGATGGTTGGAAACCAGATACTACAAGCAAGATAAAGAAAGCAATGCAGATCTGAAATTGCTATAAAATTGAAGAAGAGAGTGGCCCCATTTAATTCCGGTGCTAAAGCATATTGGTCCCAATGGGATAATTTGCAGGTTGAACCTATTCAAAGGAGCCCTAGAAAATCATGATAGAAGTGAAAGACGAATGCAGTTGGTAGTTCGGAAGAACATAGTAGAGGAAATTTAGCAACAGCGGCATGATGGCCCGTCAAGAGGACATGTGGGAGTAGAGGTAGTAGGAAAAGGTCCGTGAACATTTTTATGGAATAAACTGCAAGGATGATGTTAAGGAGTGGTACTCAAAATGTGTAATATGCGTGTTTGGAAACGGTTTATTGGAAAATTGAAAGGTACCGTTGCGGCAATATAATGCGTGTAGCCAATTTGAGGGACTAGCAATTGATATAGCTGATTCATTTCCGGAAACAGAAGCAGGAAGTGAATAGAACCCAGTTACAATAGACTACTTTAGTAAATGGACCGAAGCTTACGCTCTACCAAATCAACAGGCAGTTACAGTGGCGGAGACTTTGCTAAAAGGACTGTTTAACCTTTATCGAATTTCACTGGTATTAGATTTAGGTCAAGGAAGAAATTTTGAGTCAACCTTATTCCAAAGTCTCTGCCAGTTGTTCAAAATGCGCAAGACTAGAAAACTGCTTTTTGTTCACAGTTAGATGGAATAGTGGAACGCAATAGGAAGATCTTTGTCAAAAGTTATCACAGACAATCGAAAAGATTGGGGCCGGTATTTACAATTGTTCTTGGTAGTATAGCGGTCAGCCATAAACAAAACTATAGGAGAAACTCTAGATTAAGTGTTGTTTGGGCATGAAATTAGGTAAACGTGCGATTTGGAGTTTAGTAGCAAGCCTGGGGAGGAGTTCTCTGGAAATGTATATGCCGATAATCTTCAAAAGAAACTAAATTTAATTTATGAGAGAGTTCGAAATAATATCCAGATCGCTAGTGATCAAATGAAGCTCCACTACGATGTAGGTTCCAAAACGCGGGGGTTTCAATCCAATGATGTAGTTTGGCTGTACCAGTCTCAACGACGATGAGGTCCATCTTCCAAATTGCAAAGATCCTGGGAAGGTTCGTATAAAATAATAAAAAATCAGCGATGTAATTTACCAAATAATAAAGTTGCCCAGAGGAAACCCCCAAGTAGTTCATATGAACCGATTAGCCCCATATGCTGGGAGTAATGCTGAAACGGAAGAATAAGAATGTGAACAAAGGGCGAACTATGTTGAGATGAAAAAAAGTAGAAGCCAAGAACGGCGAAGAGTCCTTTATCACATTTAGGTCAGCTTATTCGGGATCCCACAAACCTCAATTTGTAGTTACCACTGAGTAATAGAGGAATCTGTTTCGCGTACCAGAGGAATATCCCTTAGCTGATTATGTTGCTAAAGACGTCCGACTATTCCATAGTATCGCAGTCGAATTTAAAAAGAGGTATGATGATGACGAAGAAATACAGCAGGTAGGATCAGAAATTAAAAAGGCATGTCATCTACCACGCCGGCACCGCTAATGTATGCAATGTATTTACTACCTTTTAACGAAAGCATTATTCTATCAGCCACGTTATGAAGACTTGTAGAAGGTATTATAGGATCTAAGGAAACAAATTTATGCCGGTGTCAGTAGAAAGTTAGCCATACCAAAATTCACCTGCGGTCTAGACCAGCTTAATTAACGCGTGATAGGCAATATGTTAGAGACAGTGTTTCGAGGTACGGGTTTCAAGATCCTAGTGTGTAGTCGGAAGCCATGAAGAACTCCACTAGCGACGAAATTTATTAACTGCCACTTTTCAACGCATGGTGCTGCAAATATGGATGGCAATGAAGATTCTAGCATTCGCACCCATGGCTAAGACCCTCGCAAGACCAAATACTGAAGTCGCTGTTACGGGACGAAACAGTTTTCAGGAGAGGTCAACGTAACAAACTTAGAAAAAATATGAAATTCATAGAACATTCCAGAACAATCCAGAAGGTTACATATAACTAAAATGGACGATGTAATTACACATGACTCATTATTGTAACTGATGTGTAAATAAATAAGTGCAATATTACAGCAGTGAATCATGGCATTGGAATTCCTTGCATCAGCGTTAATACTAATTTTATTCTTGACCAATGCAGAACTGTCTAAACTTTTTCTTTCTTTATAAAATAGAGATTAAATTCTCTTAGTTTAGTTTGTACATATGTGCACTATAAATTAAGTGATTATGTGTAAAATAATTAGCTGTACTTTATTGAATATAAATAAAGGTTTTTAAATAATTAAGTGGTTTTGTTACAATATAATATACTGTTAATGCTTTAATTTCTATTAAGTGAAATTTTTTTATTTTAAAATAAGTTAAGAAATTAAATTGAAATGTAATTTTGTAACCTTATAACAAAATCTGGCAATGAGTGAAGATTTGGAAGGAATGTCATTTATTTGTTGCAACAAGAACTGCTATTATGTCAGTTGGAATTGCATAAAAGTCTTATTAAAATAGATGTAAGGTCCTTGTATAGGTGGAGGGTTAAAACCCCACTTACAACAATTTTTTGGCAATACGTGAAAACATGTCGAATTTGTTTTATCTGCCTCTGTAACGTATTTGTATTTTGTACAAAGTCATTTATAATTGGGGATATATTTGCCACTGTCAATTCTTCTTAGGAGCGGTTTTCACACCCACAGGATAGCATGAAAAAAAATGTTGTTTCTCATTATGGGGAATATTTTAAAATTTGCTTTATTAAAATCGACCTATTCCCTCTATATGAAACCTTCAAAGTTGTTAAAAATAGGTCCTACTCTAAGGGTGATTTTTACCCCTTAAAACCAAATTACTTCACATAACAAAAGTATGGATTTCTTATGTTCCAGTTGTTTACAATACATACAAGTTTCATCAAAATTGGAGGTGACACTTGTCGATGTTTCCTTGTAAGTCAAAATATACCTTTCAAATCTTCATTTAGTGTAGAAATGCTTTGTATATTAAAGCAGCGTAATAGTTGTATCGCCTATATAAACTAAAAAAATAAATATTATAGGGCATAACTTTTTCCGCGACCGTAATGTTTTCTGCTTACAAAGGTAGCTCAATAAGTGAGATGAAAACTAAATAAACTATTGTATTTTTGATGAAAAAGATTTTATTTTCCAACATAGTCCCTTCTAAGGCAATACACTATTTCAATAATATTTAAGACGTTTAATTCCTTCATTAAAATAAAATTGATCAGTTTGCTAGATATGCGTCTACCTTGGCGATAATTTCTTGATTAGACAAAACTTCCTACCAGCAAGTCAAGCTTTCATGTTTAGGAATAAGGAACAATCAGAAGCCAAATTGGTTGAATAGGGGGTATTTGAAAGCAATAACTGAAGATTGTACTTGTGTATAATCTTAACGAGAAAATCTTCTTTCTTTACCAAATGTGGTCAATTTTCTTTAACTTTTTCACTCAACTGATCCAACTATGATTAATAATACACTCCTGATATTGTTCTATCTTTCTGTAGGTACTCAATGAAAATTATTACGCAAGCATCCCAAAAAATAGTTGCCATAACCGATGACACAATTTTTGTCTTCTTTGGTACGCTTTGACTAGCTTCTACTCATTATATCTATTGATTTTTGGTTTTCGGAGTATAGTAGTGGATCTAAGTCTCGTAAAAAGAAATAAATTCAGCTGTATTATAATTAAACAGTTTCAAACTGTATCTATTCATTGACAGATATCATTTCAGTAGCAATGGAGCGTTAATCTGTAACAGTGTTGTCTAGAACACCTTTGTTAAAACAGCTCGTTCTGTGGTGCTAACATATGAAAATTTCTATATCATTTTAATGTTAGTTTCCATGGTCGCGTTCATAAAAGGGATATTATTTTGAAATGGGTGAATAGATTTAAAACAACAGGCACTTTGAGACCGGAGGCTGTACGGGGAGGTGATCGAACTATTTGGATTCCGTAAAACATTGCAAGAGTACAAGTGGAAGTTAACCCTCGTCGTTCGGTGGTACGTCACTTTCACGCTCTTCGAATGTCAGATAGTTCAATTCGCTGAAACTTATACTTGAACCCTCATTTCCATCCGTATAAGATTATCATTGTTCAAAACGACTTCGTAAAATGACATATGTTCGCAGAAAGCATGTTGGAGTTACTGTATGATTTTGATCATAAGTGACGAAGCCCACTTTCATTTATAGGAAATGGTAAGCAAATGGAATTTTTGATACTAGGAATCGGAAAACCTGCAAAAAATATCTCTAAACTGTGAGACAGTAACTATTTGGTGTGATGTATCTCGAACCTGCCTTATTTTTTGCATAAAAATTGACGAACACTGTTAACACAGATCGCTACTTTATTATATTGCGCGATTATTTCATGCGAGAATTAATAAGACGATACATATATCTCAACATAGTTTGTTGTCAGCAAGGTACGGCAATTTTCCATATATTCAGAGCAAAAATACCATTTTTAAGAGAACATTCCCCTGGACGCCTGATTTCATTGTATGGGGATGTGGAGTAGCCTTCTCGATCACCAGACCTGTCACCTTGTGACTAATTTTTATGGGGTTACCTAAAATCTCAAGTTTACATAGACACGAACAAACTCTTGAAGCCCTTTCCGAAACCATAACACAAGAAATTCAAAGATTTACCCGTGCCTTGCTTGAAAGAGGCATAGAGAATTTTGCTACAAAAAAAATTGACACCGTTTAACTAATGTGATTTTTCCCAACTGACTATTATTTTCTTATGTTTCGTTATGCATTCTCAAATGGCAATTTATTAGTAAACAATAATTTTTGAAATTTGTTTAAAAATAAGTGCGTGGCGGTCTTTTGAAAAACAGCATACCTTCCTCCGACCCGATATATTTATCAAAAATTTATACATAATCACACACATGCATACTAGATACCTACGCACAAATAGATAATCACTTCTAAAATAAGCATTAAATTTTTACAAAATACCTTTAAGGAATATTATATAATGCAATATAAACTTTAGTATCACTGAATAATGCATCGGAGAAAACAACAGTGTATTAATGTTACTAGAAGCAGAAGTGAACTTGACAGAGCTAAAGGTAAATAATACTGCTAGAATACTACAAATAAATTTGTGGCAGCCTTTGTACTCCTATGACAATTGATATTATCGGAATTTCAGTTTTCCATCAGGTATTTAGATCATCATTCAGAAATTTATTCATTGTATGGCATTTCAAACAACGTTTTTATTTTTAGTGAACTATAAAAAAGGCTAGAAATATATTTAATGGTTATTCAATGTCATTAAAATGTGTATAAAATTGAAAACAGGATAAAAATTTCATGCGGTCTCAAGTAACCCAGTGTAGAAATATTTTTCAAATATAAAATATGAAAATACAGCGTCAATAGTTACAAATAGGTTACTTATTTAAAAACTTCTTGGGTGAACATGGTTATCGTTATCGTCTATTTAAGGAAAAATGGCAAAAAATACTTCACGAACAAAATTACAATGGTTATTAGTTTGATGTGCTTTTATAATGAAATTTTATAGTCTAAATTGTAATATCTTTATTATTCATTCCACTTTGATAGGAGGCGAAATTTATGCATGAAAGAAAATTAAAAATTGCGTATTTTACAATTTCTCGGCCATATCACGGTTAATACTTCACATGTTACCTATTATCAACTGGTATTGAAGCCTTTTCTCAGACATCTCTACACATCTACCCCAAACAATTTTATTACTTTAAGAACCTAAGAAATTGTTTGAAAGGCTTGAAATAATAGGTTAACCTTTAATGCTTATAATGGAGCTGGTATCAATATAAATTTCTTATATATCTGATAAATAAGTATAAAAATAACGACATTCCCTTTTTAAAATTAATTTACAGTTACTAATGTTAATTACTTTCTCATGTATATATACTAAAGATTTATAACTGAATTTTAATGTGGGAACATAAATAATTTATCAAAATTAAACAACAACGCCATAGATATACAAATACCATACATAAATCGTAAAAATATTAATCTTAATGTATTTCGGAAACGATAATTACAAAGGCCACACATCCAAATTACCAAAACCGAAAACCTATAACTTAACTACGTAAATTTCCTTCGATAACTCGCTTCAACGCATTCAGAGCAACCGACCATGTCATGTAGCAGGACATGAAAGACCTAAGAATCGCAGTAACGTTAAAACAATTGTTAGTACCAATATCGCGAAACTCACACTCACACTGGGACACACCCACATGCGCACGCAAGCTTAGACGCAGTCACACACACACACACACCCACACACACACACACACACCTACCCATCCACACACACACATACATGCATGCAAGCAAACACGTACGCACGTTCGCACGCAATAACGCGCGCACGCAAGCATTCACGCACGCATGCAAGCAGGCATGCAAGCAGGCATGTATGCACGCACGCTCGCAGGCACGCACGAACGCACGCCTGCACGCTCGCAAGCACGCTCGCACGCACGCACGCACGTTCGCCTGCACGATCGCACTCTCACACGCACTCACGCACGCAACCACGCACACCATACACGCGCATTCACCCGCACGTACGCACTCTCACACGCACGCACGCATTCAC
>JAHWXV010251758.1:0-13881 GCA_024586415.1 Phrixothrix hirtus | reverse complement strand
CATTTATAGAAAGATTTTCAACAGGCTGGTATATGGTCCTTGGTGGTGCAATGGTTAGCACGTTGGAGTACCTATCCAAAAATCCTGGGTTCAAATCCCGCCCAAGGAAAATTTTTCCATATTTGTGCCTTTTCCGATTTTAAAAATTTTAATTATTTATTTCTATAAGCCATTTTAATAAAAGACTCAAATCTCATAACACCCTGTATAGTGGCCTTCTTTTACAGAATAATTTTAAAGTAAACAAAACACGGAAAAACATGGCTTTAAACCATAAACATTTTCGAATAATGATTTTGTTTTATTGTCGATTGAAAAAAGTGAAGGGGGGGCGTATCTCTGATTTAAAAACTGCTTTTGGTGATGAGGTACCATCAAGAATAACTACGTTTCGGTGGTATTAAGAATTGAAATTTGGCCGTAGTAACCTTACAGATGAAGTTCGTGAAGGTTGACCAACGACATCAAAAACAGCAGATACCTGTACGAGAAATGACAAATGCAGATCGTCATGTAACTTATAGATAAATTAGGTCATCTTTAGGCATCGACATGAAACAAATAAATCAAATTTTACATGAGCACTTGGATGTACAAAATTATGTTCACGATGGATTATTGGTATTTCAAAGTGAAGCAAAGTCAGCTAAGGTTGTTTGTGCTCGCAGTGTTTACAAACAAATGATTGATTGTTTTGTATCAAAAACTGGTCGTGTGGCGACTATACTCTTAGAAGACCGTAAAACTGAAAATTGCTGAATGGTATGCAATCAATCATCTATTTATCACATGTCTGAAATGCGAAAAAAAAGTAAAAAACGACGAATCATCATGACAATCCAAGCTCATACGACAAACTGTGAATTATTTGGCCAGCTAAAAAGTGGCAATAGTGTCCGATCCTCCTTATAGTCCCGATTTAAGCCTTAATTTCTTTTTACGTTTTAAAACTCAAACATCGCGTATGTGGTCAACGATTTTCAACGCCAGACAACAGAATTTAAGCTTTCAAGGATTGAATTTTGGGTGTGCAGACCTCGGAGTGGAAAGAATGTCATGATAATTGATTTAGTTGCATGAAAAAATGTTAGAAGATAAAAGGGAATTTTTCGAAAAGTAGTAAAGCAATTTTTTAAATTCTAAGTAAGTTCGTTTTCTTGTATGCCGAAATTAAAGAGGCGGTTCTTGCACAAAATTTAAATTTTCTTTATTGTACTTGGCGAAAATACCTAGCGAGAAGATTTCTTTTATAGTAAAAATAAGTAAAATAATTGTTACGCCATTTTTTCATAATTGAAAATCGATTAAGATTTCTATTGATTCCAAGAAAATCAGGCATAATGGATTAGTAGCTTTCTAGATAATCTGTAAAATTAGGAGTGAATAGCTTAGAAGTGTATTTTGAAAAACAAAATAAATTCAAGCGAAGGTAAATACAACTAGAAACTAATATTATTTTTATATCCGTTTTCTAAATATTTTGCCGAAAAGGAACGATTTTTATCGCATATATAAAATATACTGCCAAAATCGGTAAAGTGCATATAAGACTGTTTATTTTTGTTTTGACCCTGCAAAATGTTGCCAGTATCGTGAGACTTTCTAATTTTCTGTAGCAAACTTTAATTTTGTTTGCTAAAAATGCGTTGTTTCACTAATACAGGAACGAATTATTGTTAGAAAAAGTTTCTTGGCCTAGAAACCTACTCGGAATTAACATATTTGTTCTGGTATCATTCGTAGGCAGTAATGCTTTGTTGAAAGTTTAAATTTTCGATTACATTGGAAGATAATTTAATATTAATACGGACAAAACAAATTTATCAGTTATAATAAAATTCTAAAAATGTACATCAATAAATATTTTACATTTAAAATGATAAGGTACTTATGTAATTTTGAAAAGAAAGAAGATAACAAAATAACGCAATTTTATTCATTTTTTTCAATAAAGTCGTGAAGGCGTACTAAACCAGTTTCGCACTGTATGAAGCTCATTAGTAGCATGTATATTAAAGACTTGTGAAATTAAGTATGTACCTACGATTCATATATAATTTATAAGGAAGTGATATATTCAGTAGCCACAGCAAAAAGTGGAAGTTTTATAATTATAGCATAATACATAATGTAAGGCGTGTTTTATACTAAAATTTGTATGGCTACATTAATATTAAAGAAACTCTACAATAACGTAGACCTATTTGTTTATTTTCACTAAACAGTTGGAGAAAAGCTTTCACTCGTTTTATAATTTTCTAATATTCCAATTATAGAATTGCTGATTATTGCCACTAGATGGCTTTACTGTAACAGCATACTATTAATTGTTAATTGATTTCTCACGAACTACAATTATACAGGTACATAGAAACGTGATTAATTTTAGCTACCTCGTTCATATTAATATTTTAATATTTACTTAATTGTAATATAAAAGAAAATACCATCAATATCTAAAGCTTCACATTTCCATACTTGTCCAAATGCGCCTTCACCGAGAATGTTGAAAACTTTAAGATGATGTCTAGGAAATTCCCATTTATCGCATGTTTTGGGTGCTACCGATTGTTGTAATATAATCTGTAAATGAAATAAAAATGTTTATTCATGATGCTATAATATATTTTGAATAAATTAATTAGCAGACAATAAAGAAGTCAAGGCAATGGAATGAATACATTATATTAAGATGTTGTTTTACTATTTTTACACTAATAAACAAAGAAACAATAATTAAACTGAACTTCACACAAATTAAAATTATAAAAGAAAAGTACGTGTACGAACTTAAGGAAGTGATTTCTCGATTTATTTAAAAAAGAAAGGTTTAAATGCATATAAGTACCAGAAAACCTTCTTAAGGAGGCTTAATTTTTACGTACTTAGAAAAACATCTACATCTAGGGGTGGACTAGTCCAATTTGGCGTCTATTGCCCTTTAAAACATCATTCTTGGCCACTTAGAGATAGGACTAAAAATTTTTTATTAATTTCTCATAAAAAGTCTCCTTTTTTGAAATGTGGTATGGTGTACCGTTTTCGAGATAAATAAATTCAAAATTTTACATTACAAAATGCTTTCAAGTCGGCTAATACGCGAGGCAGATCCTATATCTACCTGGCCTCGAGTATTTCCACATAAACTCGTAAATTTTTATGGAGGGATTGTAACGCCCTAACATTTTTAAGTATGAACAAGAAATTTTGTGTTCCTACCTATAATTGTTAGCGGTGGTTCTCATGTAAAAAACAGGTCTGCATTAATTTTTCGAAATGTTGGTATTCGAGTATAGATGTGTTATTAAATTCTTCGTGAAGAAGGGCACAAACACAATTGAAATTGAAAATTATTTGGACAACATTTACTCCACAGTAAAAGAATTTCATATGGGAAAACGAATTACGTGCTTAAACCGGAAGAAATCACTTTCATCGAGGAGTAAGTGTTAAGGCATCAGCATTTGAAGATTAGAAAAATAGCAGGAAGGTTGGAGTTTCCTAAAGAAATAACTCACCGCGAAATTAAAGAGTACCTTCAAATGAATACGGTCAATGCCACATGGTTGCCGAAACATCTTTCTTCAGTACATAGACAAAAGCGGATGCGCTATGCTGCCGAATCTTTAAAGTTCTGGAAACGAAAAACTGGTTTTCTATTACCATTCCATGTTGGAAAGGGAATAGATGAAGAGGCGGTTTCGAAGTGAACGACCGGCTTCAGTCAGTTAGTCAACAAAAAAGATCATGGCCATCATTTTCTGAGACTCAGCTGGTATCATGATGGTTGACTTCAAAGAAAGAAACACAGTTGTAAACGATTAATGTTATGCTCCACTTTTACACAAGTTCCACAAGAATATTAAACAGAAGAGACGAGTAAAATTGTAACGAGTAGTACTTCTATTGCACGTTAACGCACCTGTGCATACCGAAGTAGTTTTAAAAACGGCCATTCATGACTGTAAATTGTAGGAACTCGAATACACCCCTTAGGGTCCTGATCTGGCCCCGAAGTGAGTTCTAATTGTTTAGGGATTTTAAAGAAATGTTTTTGGGGGAGAAAGTTCACCCGTGACAATGACTTTGAAACAAATGTTTATAAACATTTTGATATCTTAACTTCAGACTATTTTGAGAGATGCAACAAGTGTGTTGAATTAAAGCGGGACTATATTGAAAAATATTATAAGTTTTTTCTTTTCCATTTCAACAAATACGTGAGACTAGTTACTTATGGAACCTAACTCGTAGGTACATAAATATAGCTAATAATAGGTAGGTTTGACTGTTTCCATGGTTACTTGTTTAGCTTGTGCTATGGTCGGTATTTCTATTTTCAGTTAAATTTATGTGTTGGTTAATTATCTTGCTTAGGGCCGCTTTCACAATCTTTAGTTAAATTTATCTTACAGATACCTTCCATAGAAACCATTATTAATACAATGGTAAGCAAGGCAATTAATTAGTAGATACATTTAACTGGTGATTGTAAAAGCAGCCCTTAGTATTATATAAACTCATATTAACAATTGTTTCCTTGGAAAATATCTACAAGATAAATTTAACTTGAGAATGAAGTACCACCCATTGCTGTTTGTTTGTTTTTGTGGCTGGGAATTCGGGATGCGGAAATTTCCTAGGCCTTCTTGAACTAGAACTGTTATATAGTCATTTCGCCATGCCCACTAGAATTTTTCCGAGATTTTTAACGTGTCAATCACACTGCCACGAGATCTACAATTTTATTTCCGTATCCGAAATGAAGGCATGTTTTTTAAATTTTTCTCCACTGAAAAATTTACCAATCTCGATCGAGTTTGAACCCGCGACCCTTGGATGTGGCGACAACATGCTAACCACCACATCAAATGGACCCAATACTGACCCTTAAACATATCAAATACTTTTTGTTCTAATCAGTTGACATTTCTTAATTTTTCCTTTGAGCATTTTTTGTTCTCTTCTGTTCCAGTTAAGGCAACTCTTGAGTTTAGAAATTTTGAAATGAGTGAATTCGCTCTGTGCAGGGTTTGGCTAATGGTAATGGACAATGAGTGTGGTTTATTTCTGAGTAAAAATATTCCAAACCTTGCATACTTATTCACAAAACATTTATCAAATTCATTTTGGTCTTCAAGGAGGTAGTTTCGATAACAATCTCAACTGATATGGGACATCCGCCGACGATAAGAACAGTATGGGATGAAAGGGTTTATCCTTAGTAAAACAGAACCCAATCTAAGAATAAATGCAAGACAATGTGCTCGTATGTTAAATGTAAATCGTATGACTGCATGGCGTACTTTAAAATATCATTCGGCATGTCCAGATTCTCTTACTAGATGATTATACGAAACGCTTAAATTTATGTACATGGATGAGAGAAAATTTTGCGAAAATCTCGTATTTTTAAATCACAACCATGAGGCTATTTTTTGCGAAATTCTATTATAAATTTTCATAATAACCGTGAGTGATTCGAAGAGAATTCAGACGTTATAGTAAATTCCCATTTCCAAGAAAATGGTTCTTTTAATACGTGTTAAAAGAGAGCTGGGATAATCGAGAATTATTTAATGGGGGCCCCATTTCTTTCAATTAATGCTGGAAGGTACAAGGTGTCTCAAAAGAAAGTTTATATTTGATGTATCTATATAAAAGAAAAGTTGACGTCTGTCAATGAAATCCTTTTTAATTATTAAAAAACACATTTAAACGAGCAGAAAAGTTTTCCATGACGGCTCGGCGTACACGAACTCGTGGCAGAGTCGTATTAGATGTACGTGACGTGGCTCCGCCTTGCTGAAATCGCGTTTTTTGCTTATACCTAGGAAAGTTTTGCAGTTCAGGTACCAAGAAGTTATCTAAAATCGCCACATAACGTTCTGAATTTAGTGTAACTGAGCGTCCTCTCTCACCTTCGAAAAAATACGGGCCGACGATTTCTCGTGCTGACATTGCAGCCCATAGGGTTAGTTTAGGTGAATGTAAGGGGTTTCTGATGCTTGCGTTTCGAATTGGTTGCACTCCAGTAACAGCAATTTTGCTTGTTCACATGCCCGTTGAGGTGAAAATGAGCCTCATCCGAAAATAAGATGTTGTTAAATGTTGAAAAGTGTTCAGTTATTTGGTTAAGGAATTGAAGCCTAAGACCGGAATCCTGGGGCTTTAATTTGTGCAGAAATTGAATTTTGTAAGGGTGCAATTTGGGATCTTTGCACAAAATACGGTCTAATGATACTTTATGCACATTTAAAACACTTGCTCGCTTACGAATGGAAAGGTTCGGATCGTCACGAACAGACTGATTTACACTTTCCACAGATTCGTCCGTCCTTGCCACCGTGGTCGTCCGGATTCCGGTTCGACCAGTGTTGAATAGTCTTTTCAAACTTGGTGCATCTTTCACATTACACATATAACGATAACTGCGAAATGTTCTCCATGCTCTAGTCGCCGAATCACCGTTTATGTAATATTCTCGCACACAGAATGCTCGGTCCGCTCCCGAGAAACTCTCCCTACCTACTGAATTCCTACAAGCTAGGCAATCGATTGACCTACCTCCACACCCCTCAGATTTGTTTCGATTGCGCAGTAAGCTAATCAAATATAAACTTTCTATTGAGACACCTTGTATTTTGTGTTGGCATTTCTGAAATAAGAATTACTAGTATGTACCATTGCTATTAGCCAATAGATGTATTTTTTATACTGTAACGCTTCACTTCACTTTAGTGTCGCCGCCAGAAACGTTTTGCATCGTGATCACTGGACAGGTAGAGGGGGGACCTCATTTATGTCCCATCAACTTTTTCGTGTGGAGTAATTTTTATTAAGAATGAATGACAATTGAAGAAGTGCATAATAAATTTGTGTCACGAAATCCAGAGCACGATTAAAATTTTGGACCGGGTGCGGCGGTCTACACTGAGGAGAACAAATGCACGTATTTTTTTTAACAGTGTCTAAGAAATTTCTCATTTTTCGATTTATTACGTATTTTGTTAAGATAATTTGTTTATCTTTGTTCTGTCAATTTTGTATGTTTTGCTCTACGGCAAAATATTAATTTTAATATATTCGGCGATTGCGTTAAACTGTGTAAAATGAGGCATTAGCATTTATCAAAACATTATTTGTGTCTTTATATACAGTTCTGCTCACTTAAATCTAGTACAATTAAATTTCAATAACACAAAACTTTTCTAATTGTATCTTGTAGTTTTGTTATAATCCTTATTTTTTTAGTTTAAGTAAATTTGCCTACCATTCTCTGAATTAATAAAGATGACAATAAAAAGCATAAATTATAACATCACAAAAATTTAAAAAGGTGTTTGTACTAGATTTATGTGAGGAAAACTATATATATATACCTGCACACCAATATTGATCGACTTGAGGGCATCTTGCAATGTAAAATTCTAAATTAATTTATCTCGAAAATGGTGCTTTCTACGATATTTAACAAAAAGAATTTTATATACAAGATGGATGAGAAATCGTACTCTAATTTCTAAATAGCAAAACTGATATTTTAAAGGAAAATAGACGATAAAATGTCATAACTCATCTTGGTTACTAGGCCGTGACCAGAGTTTGTTTTTATAAAAAAGTGAAAATTAAGTCTAGTAATAAGAATAAATCATTTATCAAAATTCATGAAAAATATAAACAGGTTTCCAGAGTTTTTATTTAAGAACCGAAGTTTACCCCTTTTCCCTGGAAGACCTCTGACTCATTAAGGAGGAATTCTGGGATATATGGGTATTTGAACTTTTCTTCTTAAAATGAACCAAGGAATCACCTTTTCAAGTTTGCATATCTACTTAAATGATGATTATTCAGACAGGGTGTCCCAAACATAAGTGAGACCGCGCTAACTATCGGAACCTTATGAGCACAATTGCCTTATATATTTTTCAAAACAAATTTTTAAATTTTGAAAATTTTAATGATATAATTTGCTCTAAATGTAATCCTGTCTACTAATTAAAAGGAATTATGAATGAAACGTTAGTAAACATGCACTATTGTAATTTGATATTCATATAAAAACACGCGATATTTGCTTAAGACGTGCTTGTAGTAATGTGACATATAAAAGTTCTTTGGACTTGTTTATTTTCTTTGAAATAACAAAACAATTTTAAGTCGGTCGTTACACCTTTAGATTTAATTATTTGTTAAAAACATAAGATTCTAAATAGTTTTATCTTAAATGTCATACATGATATTAATACAATTAATTTTGTTTTAAAATTTGTAACGTGTTCAATGGAGATATTCCAAACAGGATAATCGATTCTTTTTAGGACGACCAGTAACAATATTATCCCTTAAAAACTACTATCATAACAAAAAAAAATTTCTGGAAAATACATCCCTTATTTACTTATTTTGGTTTGCAAAATGATATTTACATTTTTCGCTGTTAGATTCGTACATATGTCGGAGATTGAGAAATACTTTTCCAAAACATATCAGGTAAAGTAACAAAATTATTTTAAGGTTGCCCTCTGGAATAAATATTTTTAGCAACAAACGTATGTTCATAATACAAGATATACGGATGAACAAACTATCTCAATATTAACAATATTATTATCCAACATGGCACGCACGGCAGGGTATGAAGTGAATAATATAATTGTTAAAATTTTTAAAACTATGTTTTTGAAAAAAAAATCATAAACAAGATTTGTTCTACAGGTCATAAGGTACCCATTTGTCACTTAACTTTGCGACACCCTGTATATGATTATGGTAGATCTTAGAAAGTTTCACTTACGGACGTAAAAGTTTTAGTATACGATAATCCGTTGCCGTTTTATTTGTCAATCCTAACAATATTTATTTAATACAATATTTTGTGTACTAATTACAATAAAAATGAAGCTACTAACCTGAGGATGTGGGGATTCTCTATCCCAAGGAACATAGCGATTACCAAAGGCTCTAGGACCTCGCCAGTACTGCATAGCTAAAACTGGATCTTCTTGTAGAACAATTCCTCCATTTGATTCCTTACGCTATAATAGTAGAATTCATTATAAACTAATTTATTAAATCTATGTAACTAATATTTATCAATTTTATATTCTTGAACACTTTTCCACCTAGAAATGGTTATCCAAATTAATTTATTTAGTGAAGTTATTAGAATAACATTAAAAAATTGGAAATTATCGATATTGAAGCAAATTTGGAATTATTTAATAATTGAACATTTGAATTGTCATTCCCAGAAATTTCATATTATTGCGTTGAAGTTAAATTATTCAATGCGCATATTTTGCGGAAAACACATTTATTCTTAGATAGATATGAGAAATATCATAAATGTATGTACTGGAGGAATAAAATAAATTAAATTATAATTCAACTATACCCTGAAAGAGGACACCTAAGCTTTAAAAGAATATCCGCTATTGTATTATTTTAACAATTTCTAGATAGGAAACTCATACTTTATCAATAATTACTTGCATAAGTATCGACAAAAAAAAACTAGGAGTTGAGAAATCTAAGGAAAAAATTACGTAAACATTAATTTCATTATGGAGATTTACAGAAATTGTTTCATAATCATGATTACCATAACTATAGAAATGTCTGAGGTAAATCATTTATAACTATTGAATACCAATAGCCATACCTACTTAAAATATTAATTATGCTTACCATATCATCTTTAGTACTCTTTGAATGTCCCAAGCAAATTTTCTTCCGAAAAAGTATTGCTGACATCCCAATTACTAAAAATATAGCACAAACAGATATTATTGGTACCAGAGTCAGAGTCAAATCTGGAACAGATTTCACAGTCTGGCCAATAGACTGTAATCCGTCATCACTTTCCGTAAAATCTTTTATTTTCACTCCTTCAGTTGAACTTGGCCATGTTTTTATTGGATTTATTTTTTGGTCACTTCTATACAGATCATCTTCTTTTGCTTGCACTGGTAATAAACGTGTAGTAGTCGAATTATTGGAATGTTGAATGAAATATGGGTTGTAACCTGGATACGGTCTAGGATTATTAGCAATAGCAGGTGGAGGTTGTCCAGAATTGAAATTTGTGAATGGTAACACACTTGGGGTTCTTACGTAGGAGTTTCTATTAAGTGATGACGGTTTTAATCCAGTTGCTGAAGAATTAACAATGTTAACCCAAACTTCCGTTTTAGCCGTTACGTGACCATCACTGCATGTTACGTATAACATAATGTTATCTCCACCCTACAATCATAGGTAATTAACGATTTAGCTTAAAACATGTTAGAATAATATGTTAATTAGTTTGCTAAATTAATTTACTATTTTAAAAATTAATTGTGTTTCAAAAATGCAAGAAATTTTCATTATAGTAGTCAAACATGGATGTATGTGTACCTACAAAGGACGTCTAATTTAGTTATTATAGCTGCCATTGCTTCCTAAATTCAGATTTTTATATAATAATCGTAACACTACTACAATTAGATTTCTAGACGTACAAAATGAGGTAAAAACCAGACCCTTGTTTAAAGTTCAATATTTGTAAGTAAGAAATAATGTTCAAATTGAAACGAAGGCTCCTTTGTTCCTTAAATAACATTTCAAAGTAATTCAGTTGCATATTTGTTGGTCATCCGCAACCCGAGGACCATAGCAAATATAGGTATTGTTAAGGTCATTTTGACACGAAAAGTTCTAATATACATCATATATCCTACTGTAACGCGTTTCTAAGTTATGCATAAATCAAGTTTTTAAAAAAGATTAATTTTAACGCAAATAAACAAGGTAGGGTAATAAAGTTTGGCATATGTTAATAGTTGACAGTGTGTTAGTAGTTATTAGTTCGTTATTTCCAAATTAATAATTTTCTAATAATGAATTTGCCGATATTTTATTTGAGTATGGGTTTTGTAATTGTAACACGCGTGCGGCAGTTGCAAAATACCAACAAACATTTCTTAATCATAGACTCTCAAACAGACGAGTATTTAGTGGTGTTTATCAAACTATTAGACAATTTGGTACGGTACCAACTAGAAATGTGGAAAGAATACGACGACGTCGCACCGATGAATTGGAAAATGAGGACTGCAAACGATAGAATGTAGTCCCACTATTAGTATTCGACGAGTTTCTACTCGTCTAGGAACATCTCAAATAACAGTTTGGAGAACCGTGCACGATTTTGATTTGTATCCTTTTCACTACCAGTGTTCAAGCTTTGCTACACAATGATTACTTTGCTCATCAGGAATTTTCTCGATGGATTTTGCATAATCAAGATCTCCGTAACAACATTTTATTTACTGACGAAGCTTATTTCAATATAGATGGAATAACGAATATACGAAATTAGCATGTGTGGGTACCTGTGGAGATAAATCCTCAGGCAACGAAAGAAACAAATTCCAGAATCGTTTTTCGGTGAATATTTAGTGCGGTATCTTAGGAAAGCAGCTGGTCGAACCATTCGTACATTCAAATCGTTTAGCAGGAGAGCAATATTTAAATTTTTTATAAGAAACACTACCGTTGTTATTGGAAGACGCTCCACTAAATTTGAGGCAACGAATGTGGCTGCAACATGATGGCGCGTCACCACATTTTTGTAGAAAAGTTATGACATTTTTAAATCAAGAGTTCCCACACCGATTGATAGGTCGAGGGGGTCCGATTTCTTGGCCTGATAGATCGCCTGATCTTACAGCCCTAGATTATTTTCTTTGAGGTTACCCGAAGACTCAAGTATATTTTATTAGGATAAATACTAGAGATGAACTAATTGCCATAATTACAGAAATCACCAATCAAATGAAGTACAATCCGGAGATGCTACAAAATTTTGTAAATGTACTGCCGAACTGTGCATTAATAATGAGGGTAGTCACATTGAACCAAAGTTGAATTAAACTTGTTAAATTTTATAAATTTGTTATTACGCATTTTTGAATATTTTGCATTAAAATTAATCTTATTTAAAAAGTTGATTTATTCATAATTCGGAAACGCATTACAATAGGATACATGTATATTAGAACTTTCTTGTCAAAATGACCTTAAGAACACTTCGCTATTGCCCTCGAGTGGCGGAACACCCTGTATATTTAAATTATTAACAGAATCCTTGAATGTTTATCAATCTAATTTTCTAAGTTCTTAAATAAAACATTAATATTAGTACACAAAATGGAGTCAAAATAAACTAAATGATTTGGTTTATATTATTTAAAGAATTATTTAACTATGCCAGAAAACGCCCAATTTCTGAGATATAGCGTTTTCAATTTACATACTCAAAACGAATAAAGATATGAGATTTTGTGCGCGCAATATGTAACGAAATTACATCTAACGTATTTTTTGCTGGGAAAGTCTTATAATCACAGAGTTGCTATTTTTAAACATTTTTTAAGTTGTATGAAGTATGAAGCCTTGATTTAGCAAATCAGTTTTTAATACACGAAATGTCCAATAAATTAGTTTTCCAATTGTTGCGGCATGGTTAATTTAATCACCCAGGAGATGCAGACATTCATTTTGTTTCTGGAGTGGTAAATGGAAATTCCTGTGAAGCGAGACATATTTATGGCGAATGCTTTCCAAACGATTATTTGCCTTGAGCAAGTACTTTTATTCGGTTGTATACACGATTCGTTTAAACTGAGACTTTTGAAAAACACAACATTCTAGGAGATCAGTAGCCGTAAGAACAGCGAATATAGAACAAAAGGTGCTCAATTCAACAGTACAAGGCGAATAGCAAGTAAAATGAGACAATATGTTGTCAGCATCAGCTGGTGTTAATGGACCTGCAAATGTTAACAAATAATTCCAATTTTACTGCCAAAATTTTATTCATAGATGAGTGTAACCCCTCTAGGGAAGCTATTAGAAATTTACACAATAACCATATTGAAACAAAATTAGAAATAAAAATAATTTTATAGAACATTCTAGAACATTTCATAGAACTAAAACAAATGGTGTAATCATAAATAACCCATTACTGTAACTGATATCTAAATAAATTGAAGATCACAACAATGAGATATGACATTGAAATTTGTTATACCAGCAATATGAATAATTTTATTCCTTACTATTCTAGTTATACTGTATAAATAGTTTCAGTTTTTCTTAAGAATCTGGCTTTGTTAGTTACTGTTATACATAAATATAACTATAAACATTTATTATTAGCGTATTGTGAAGTAAATATATAAGTAAAATTTGTAAATAAATAATCATAATTTAGTGAACATAAATAAAGACTTTTAAACAATTAACTAGTTTCGATACAATATGTATATGGGACGACAAGAATCCTAGTCTGAAATAAGTTTGAAAGTCAGTTTCCTGTCGATGTGTGACTTGGGATTATAGGAAATCATGTAATAGGACTGCATTTTCTTTCCTAAATGTTACAATGTGAAGCATACCACCCGTTCTTACTTTCTCCCAGAACTAATAGATGAGGTGTCGCCGCATTTCGATGTCGCATATGAATAATGCATAATGAAGATCTGATTTTTCTCGTGTTGTAGGTGAAGTTTTAGATGCTACATATCCTAGCCATTCAAATTCTTGTCTAATTTTAGGTGAATTTCAATAAACAGTGAATACATCATCAATGTAGTCAAATTAGAAAATCATTTATTAAAAAAAAAAATTAAGTATGTAAATATTGAAAACGAAAAAGGTAACATTGTATATTTCAAATATAGGAATCATTTTAAAATTCAGTTTAATTTGAAAAAGCTTTGAACAAATGCTGTAACGGTTTCTTTTTAATTATGAACTATTTAGGACTTATTTGATATTTCAATAATTAATTAACAGTATTTAATCAAAATATTATTAAAGGGAATTTAA
>JAHWXV010251710.1:0-13079 GCA_024586415.1 Phrixothrix hirtus | reverse complement strand
TAAACATTTATTTATGTTTTATTTAAAATCAAAGCCGCTCTTCACTGCAGTGACGTACGACCAACAATTTAATTAATTTAATTGTTAATTCCTTTTTTTTTAGATTCTGTGATCTCAAATAGGTGTTTTACATTTAATTTAAATTAGGACAATCAAGTTCACGAACAACTAAAATTTATCCGTTTCAAATCTTGTTATTTCCAATTCTATATTTCAAGTTTTACTTTGGCCGTTTGAACATGTACGCGATAACGAGGCGCGATACTATAACTTTGCAGCACACATGTGTTAATTTAGGTTGAGGTTCTCAACATTTTTCTATTAATTGTATACTTTACTAGTCATCCTGCTTATGCAGGCAGTTCTCAAAATTGTATTAAATTTTTATTACTATGCCTAATTAGAAGATTTTTATAAACTGTACGTGTGCTAGATGTTCACTGTTGCTTTCCCGAACGAAAATAGATTGATCTTATCCTTACTTTGATTTTTCTTTTCATTTATGTACTGTTGTTCCCTAATTAATTTTTCTTTCAGATTATTGATAAATATTCTTACTAATGCTTTTCTGCTTAACCTTAAGTATGTGAAGCAGAATATCTACGAGTAATTTTAAGTCCAACTTTTATCGCCGAATTAATCTACGATGTTTTCACTCTTGTACGTCCGGATAGACACTAGCGTTTTTCAATTACAAGTGTGTGGCGCCCAATTTCTTTTCTTTCTCTAGATAATTCAGGTTGTTTCCTATGCGAGCAGTTTCGGGACCCCCCGGCGCTTGTCAGCACCGAGTCCAGGATTTCCTCCAGCGACACTGGGAGCGAAACTTGCACCTGCCAACCACGATATTGGGTTCGTTGGTTATTTCGGCCATCTTCTTTTTATGAGTAACTACACCTCACTCCCTAGCCTCCGCGGCACTAGGGCCGGCCGGACATTTTTCTTTTATTTTTGCTACGAAGCGTGTTCCTTCAGGTAAAGGCTGTATGCGCTTATTTAGCCAACTTTAGCGTGGCAACCTCCGAATAAAGGTCCCTGACGTTACATAACATAACTTGGGATTATTACAGGTAATTTGTGTAATTAAGGCAGAAAGCTGCATAGGTTCTAAATTTTGCAGCTCTGCGTGCTTTTTATATAACGTGTTTTACCAATTTTTGGATAATTTAGCTAACAAATTCCCTCTATTTAACATTTTCATTACAAAGTTTAAAACATTTAGCGCCCTCTCATGGTGATGACGCACTATCAAGAACAACTGGTTTCGGTAGTATCAAGAAATTAATACGACATTAAAAGCAGCAGAAAACTTGGTGCCGTATGATAAATGATAAATACAGAACGTTATATAACTTATAAGGAAATTCAGTCATCCAACAAATTAATCAAGTTTTACATATGCATGGGTGTAAAAAATTATATTGACGATGGATTCCGCAAAATTGGAGGCTCAAAAACAACCTCGTGTCAGATGGTGCCGAGAAACATTTGCAAGGTTCAACTCGGGTACATCAAATTTGGTATACAGCATTATCAGTGGTGATAAAAGTTGGATATATGCCTATAAACCTCAAACAAAACAACAATCGACTGTAGAAGCATTAAAGAATGCAGTTTTAAATGTGCCGACTTCTGAGTGGAAATAATATTATAAAAATTGGTTTAGTCGCATGAAAAAATGTATAGAGTGTAAAAGCGAATATTTCTTTCTCTTACCTATAGAGAAAGTCATGCTTTCGGTCAAAATTTTCGATGTCCAGTTTTTAGAGGAAATGTAAGTTTTCAGGTCCCCTGTATCCGAAAAACATGTTTTTACAAGTCGGTATGTGTGTGTGTGTGTACGTATGTCGTCAATATATCTCGAAAATCAAACGTCGCAGAAATGTGAAATTTTATATATAAGTTTATTACCATCTTAGCACCTCCTAATAAGGATCTCGTTAAAATCGAATGACCGAAAGTGCCACCTTATTCCTGTGACTTTTATGTTTTTTGCAATTTTCTCAAAAACGGCTCTAATGATTTTTTTAACTCACCACGTTTCCTGCACCTTTATTGCTATATTACATGAACTAATGGGTTTCTCTGAAAAAATTTGTTAAAGTGAGTTATTGAGAAAAATATCTAGAGATAAACAAAGTTTTGTCTGGCCAGTAACTTGGACGGGTGACCGTTCCAATAATTATCGTCCCCAAAATAAAAATAAATTAATATTTTAATGATGTGTGTGTGTGTGTGTGTACTATTTATATACTTAATTAGTTTTTATTATAATCTATAAATTAATTTTGCTTTAAATGAGCTTAAATTTTAATTATCAAATTCTTAGTACATGTATAAAGGAAATTATGAGTGGATGAATTATTTATGCTTTTAAATTAATTTTAAAGTTTACAATTTAGGTGTATAGGAAGGTAACTAACGTCAATAAATTCAAATTAAATTTAAAATGGGTAAGAGAAAGTAGTGTGTTGTTGCACACGAGATTTTTTTAAAAGCAATTTTTTTAATACTAAGTATGTTCGTTTTCTTCTATCCCTAAATTAAACCAGTAGCCCTCGTATTTGCTTATCTATAATATGTTGTATCACGCCTAATTTTGGTTTATAGGAACATGTACTTTAAATTACCAACGCATATCAAGTTGATGACGACTTCCATCACAAAAGCAGAAAAGAACCTAAATTCAAATCAGGCGAGGTAACAATCATTATATTAAATATAAGATGAATAGTTACTGATAAAATTTACGAACACTAATTTATTCTAAACTTGCAAGAGATCCTTTCAGCTTATTCTAAAATCACAGATGAAGATCTATGCAACTTTGAGTAGCACGTTGTACCCTAATCTGACATTACCAGGGATTTTTCACTTAATATCGTTGATGAAGACTCACATGATGCCATCAAATATAAACGAGTTAGCCGTCCAGAGTGAAAAGAAGATGCCATTAAACGTTAGTAAATCCAAATATTTTTATATGGTAATTGATCCATTTGACAATTTTAGACATAGTATATACATTTTAAAAAGGTATATTGATAAAGGTATTCATTTTTCAATATAAATATTTACAATATTCATTATCCACAAATACACATGTTACTTACGCAACAATTGACGAACATTTTCGAAATAGCAGAATATTTCAATTACAAGCACCGCATTTATGGGAATTTCCCTTTTAAATTTTTGCCTAAAACTTCCTAATGGGGTAGTTTTAAATTATGATTCGGTTTTAACGCTATAGAGAATTTATTAAAAGCGGATGATGTTTTACTGAACAAGCTGAGCATTTAGTAAAATACAAGTACAATTTTGAGAAGTTTAGAAACAGGATCGCCGTGATTATTCAATAAATGTTATGAAGTTTATTTCTAGACTGACGTGACGAGCTTTCGCAGGATGTAATGATGGGAAAGCTAATGAATAAATTCAAAAACTTTGTGAAATTTATAGTGAGTTAATTATGGCGATAGATATTTACGTAAGTAAAAAACAAAACCTATTATATACGTACATATTAAATTATAAAATAAAAAACCGATTAATTAATATATTTCATTCTTAATTATATTTCAATGTTAGTTCAAGAGGCTTAATCTATATAAGTACCACTCTCAAATAATTTCATGTCATTCTTAGTGATAATTCCAAAGTGAATTCATACCTAAGAAGTTGGCCGTCTACAATGGTTCTCAATATCGCATTACATCTTGAAATAGCCATTCTATCTAAGTTGGAACCTAAATTCAGAAGGATTTACACCAACATCTGCCTTCCCAAACATCTTTCAGCATTTAGTCTGATATGTAGATATTATTTACAATAAAGGATGTAAGAAAGTGAACTAAATAAGGCAAATCATCACTCAGCTAATTATTGAACTTGATGGACAACGAGCATTATCAATACTAAACTAGCATGCATCAATCATTCGAAATCATATATATTTGTGCTTTGTCGAATTTTAATTATTTGTATAATAAAATTTTAAAAGTTTAATTATTTTTAAATATTCTGTATATCCTTGATGATATAAATATGAGCAATAAAAAAAGTATCACATAATGACTTGCCGAGGCAAACGAGTAACAATGCATAAAAATCAGAATAAATCAAAAATTGGCAAAAGAACTTTTAATTCAATCGAGTTACCTATTGAAGTGCACATTCCGTGTTATCATTATTGTGTCCAGGAGACAAATTTAGAGAAACGTCTGAAACGTCAAAATCCTGGTGGAAATCAGGCTGTAAGACATTGTATTGTATGACATTGCGTAACAATTTATATGATCAGGCTGACAAAATATTGCAACAAAACGCTCGGAGTAGATTTAAATCAAAGGAAGTTTCACCATTTGAAAGAATGACAGCGCTATCTGCTGCTGAGGCAATAAAATATACAAATATCCACTTGAATTGCAATATAATAACAGGCTTGTTCGGAAACGATGAAAGAGTAAGACACTGAATGAGATAGACATTTCAGTGCCACCCGGTTTTAGACTAAATGAAGTTCCTGCCAACCCTACATTTTTGGAAGTAAACACCAGACTTATAAGTAACATCACAATAACTTTAGTAGATCAACTTGGTGAACAAAATATCTTTTGTTCGTTTGGAATTGAAAAGGATAGGTTTGTTTAACATTCAGTAATAACATCAACAGAAGCAATTTATTCAATTGTTTTCTACCTTCGAAAAAACAAAAACTTCATCTCCAGATGCTATTGCGCAATCAAGGACTCTGTAATCATTGCAGTTATCCGTACCGTTGACAGCTATCGATTCCAAATCTAAAAAGGAATTCCAGTGATGGATGATAATTATCATCCATCACTGCCGCTGCAAAGGAAAAATTAACTTTGACGGAAAGGAGTTTTTTACATTCCATTGGCATAAAAATTTTAAAAAACGCTAATCACCAACAATGTAGCATGGCAATGAAACTTAATGTTTTTGGCGAATTATCTTTGTACGAATCTATGACCAAATGTGAAACTCACGTCTACTTATCGTATGGCGCTAGAATATTCGGATTGTCTAATGAAATACGAATTCAAATTCAAAGTTAAAAACTAATGACTGATACATGCAACAGTTACATTTATATAGAGGGATCTATTAGATGATACGCTCTTACTGCTGATGCAAATCAAGCTATCCGTGAATTCAGTTTAACAGACATCTGCTATTATTTGAAAAAATTAGATATTCTAAATTGGCGGCTAAAAAGTAGATGTAGCAGGCTATCTGAACTAACATCTACAATAACGGAATATGTATCCTATTCAAACCGAGAAAATAATAATTTGGCACTAGCTACTTGAGCAATTAAAACCGAAAATGATACTAATATCCAAACAATTCAAACACAGAATGTTGTAGGCAAATTGGAAAAAAGTTTATCGCTTGCATATATTTTCGTTTCGCAGAGATGTGGAAAAAACCCAATTGCGTCAAGTCTTAATTCGAATCTTGAACACATCATGATTGTTATAAGAGTGAATCAAATTATACAATTAATTTTACATGTCCATGCTGAAAAGCAACACAAATAACTTTCAGAGACCAAACTAAACTTAATCTACACAAGAAAATGAATATAAAATCAATCATTTCCATGGAATTCAGATAATGAGAACTATATGAATTACAAGCATTGAAACTAACTAGGTTCAACTTTTGGCCTATAAAAACATCTATTGGTCTTCAAAAGCTGCGCTGGTTCCTGGTTTCCAGAAGAATCGGCCCACAAGTAAAACAAAGGACGCGTTCGAATTTAAAATTCTAAACATCCCAAATATAATTGTGCATTTAAATTCTAAAAAGTATCTGTATGAGAACATGAAACTGAACTTTACCGGTAATGACTACTCTCAGGTATATATCAATTATCTAAACCTTCAACATAATTATTTTTAGTGAAATACAATCGAACCAGTTTTCAGTTACTCACAGTTCAATAAATATTCAATTTTTGTGTTGGTCTAAACAGAGCCAATAAATATCAAGTTGGAAATACAATTGGATCGAAGCTTTGAATCAGGTGAAATGGCATTTTGTCTCGTCATTCACGACAGCGTCGTCCAATACAGTCCCAGAAGCAACGAAGTAAAATCGTTGCAGTAGACAATATTGCCGGGCATAATATTTTTAAGTTTAAATATAGTTATATTTAAGATTAGTTGTGATCGCTATTTCATAAAGGACTGTAATAAAGTTTTGAACTCATTTTCTGTTTCTTTAAAATAGATAGTGGTTGTATTTGCTATTCACAATTTTTAAATGCAAATTAAAATGAAAATTATCAGGCAAAAAGATACATTGCCGATTATAAATTTTGGCACGGTAGAGGACACATTAAAAAAACAAAAAACATGGACACTCCATTTTTGTCTTTGATGACGTTGCATGTGATAGGCAGAATAACATTAAAGCTTACTTTAGCATAGGTTGTCATATAGATGCTGATCATTTCTATATTACGCACCCCAAATCATTTGATTAAGGATAACATCAATGCACTAGGATTATTTAAACAGGATGAACTAAATCTAAAACATATACGAAGAGCATGTGGGAACTAATATATCCTTTCAAAGAATTCGCGATATGTGTGTACAATGTTGGAAGGTTAAAGAATGAAAGGTTATATATTTTATGTGTAAATAGAACAACTATGATGATGGTGAAAGTTAAGTGAAAAGTAAAAAAGTGTGAAGTAGAGGTTAATTGAAGCCCGATCAGCTATCAAACGACGCAAAACTAAATGGATGCCGAGAAACCGATTGAAGAGACATACACCAATAATTAAACCATTAACCACTATATCATCCAAATTTGCTCGTGCAAGTAAGCAAAAATAAATAACCGGTAGAATTGACGATGATGTTCTTGTTGATGAACAAGAGAAATCCCTCCTTATACCACTCCAAGATACCATTCAACTCCTACAAAATTATTTTTACCTTCTGCCCCGCCTCTAACAACTAAATTGTTTACGTACTTTGTTCCTCCAACTCCATCTGCTTCCGTGTAAGATCGCGCCGCTAATGCATACGAGTTTCGGAAATGCTCAGGTTATATAGTCCATTTCCAAAATTAAAAGCTACTTAAATTTACTACAATCGCGATCAATAAGCGAAGATTCAAGCGGTGATATCGTTGATGCTTTGCAAACAAGACGTGGAATATATATCAAGTACAAGCACAAGCGGATATCTAAGAAACCAAAAACTATGAAAAAAGATAGCAGCATGCTATCCAAATGGATTAACAAGAAATATATTGAATAAAAATTTTAGGATAATGTTCACGAAATAATAGCAGGATTACATGTTTTATCGTAGAAAATCTACCCGGAAACCCTAGAGCCGATAACGAAATTATTGCAATTATCGAAGAGTTTCCCAAAACTGATGGTTTTCTAAAAAACATAACTATTAATTAAGCACGTTCGTCAATTGTACAATTCCATCATGAATATTGAGAAAAAAGGCAAACCTGGAATAGGTTTTAAAGTAATTGGCGATGGAAAATTTGATCTTCAAAATAAAATATTAACTAATGGGGAAAGACCAACTTGGAGCACGGCTGATGTTATAAACGTTCATATGACCGAAGCAATACAGAAAACGATAACATGCTTCAGATATGAGGCTAAAAAATTTATAGAAAACATGTATGAATCTAATATTGAGGATATGATTAATTATCCCATAAATAGTGTAATTAATGGATCAATATAGTGCAAATTGTCGGCTGTATTCGGAGGAACAGCAAGTAAAATCGAAAACGAGCCAAGAGCTTATATCGAAGGCGCTATAAATGTGAGCAAAAAAGCAATGTCCTCTGAGTACGATAGAATTCTTATAGCACATAAAAATCTGGAGACAAGGTACTACGCATTGACGAAAACACTTGATTTCAAAATATTCGCTGCAAATGTAATTTCCGCTTCAAACGTCAATTGCAAAGATTATATAGATGAGAAACTATCTAAAAGGTTATAGTATCGGTCCCCATAGTTTTCTTCTCCATTTGAAGCCAAAACAACAATTCTATAACAATTACCAACAATATAAACAACAGATTATGAAAGAGTTACATAAACCTGTAAGGATGAATCAACCCCGTCATAAGATAAAAATCTTTGACAAGCAGACTTGACTGCATTTATACCTTACTCCAAGAAGAAAGATGGATTAAGTACATTTTGTTCGTGATGCTGTTTTTTCTAAGTCTTGTAGTCGCAATCATTAAAATCTAAAGATGCAAATGAAGTAACCGAGGAAATGAAATCCACTTTTGGTGAACATTTTCAAAGAGACGCGGGCAAAGAGCTTTATAATCGAAACTTTCATTCTCTGATGAATATTTTATACTAATCATTATTCAACGTACAGCACAGTTAAGGTTGGTATTGTAGAGCGTATAATCCGAATAATAAAACGTGAGTTCTATATAAAATTTCACATAAATAGAAATTTTAAATGGATAAATATTTTAGATGGCTATAACAACAGAAAGCATAGGGCAATAGGGCACGAACCTGCACGTGTAACACCTCAAACCAATATTATTCAGATTTACAAGCGCATTAAGGTATTTAATAAAAAACACCGTTTCAAAGATGATACATATTTGAAATTAGGTCTAGAAATATACTTTTCAGCCCCAAATCTTCTACCACTGTTCGTCCAGTGACTGACCAAACAATATTCTCCATCGTTTTGCTAAATTTGGAGTTTATCATTAGTTCAAAAAAGTTTTTGTCTGATTTACTAGCAGCAGCTTTTCTTAAATTAGTAATTAATTCTATAAACGGTTAGAACCTGATGAAAGTTGTTTAATTTTAACCCAATAACCAAACATTGTTTTAAATTGCAATAATGAATTACGTATTTTTTTATCAAATACATTCGGAATTAACTTTCATTTTTTATTTCGCTACTTGGTGAAATTTTTCCTTTAGGCATAGGGGAAGGTCGTTATGTGCGTCATGTAGATGATCAAGATACTCTTGAAGAACATATCCAATATCAGAGTCATCAAATACATTCTTAAAGTCGTCACTTTCAATTTTATTTGCGCTCATCTAGCTAACGTTAGACTGTTAATGGTATTAATGCTTAGTAAGACCGTAACGATTTGTCGCATCTAGATATATGATGAGTGATGTAGGTTTCTCGGGATCATAATTTGACACAAATTTTCTATTGCCAGTTTATTTCATTCCTACATAGATTGACATATCACAATTTTTGAAAAAATAAAGCATATCAATATTAGTGAGTAACTCTAATCGGACTGACGTAGTTCTTAACTTGCTATAAAAAGTTAATCCTGGGGCAATATTATGTTAAGCTGGATCAATAATGTTTTAAGCATATTGCTCTAATATTCTCAAACATATCTAATAATAGGTGCACATCAATTTGTAAATAAATATTGCTGTATTCACCTAAAGTTGTAATTTAAATAAATCCCAGACTTTTTTGTTCTTCGATAATCATCCTATCAGCTGCTTTCCTCTAAGATTGTCATAAAACCGTTCAAGTGATGGAAATAGTTCTGGCCCAATTTCTTAAACCAATCAACATATTAGCAAGAAAATGCGTCTTTTGTCTAACCAAATTGAATTTTGTATTGTTTGAAAAATGTTTTTTAATTTCAAAACATTGGTCATCAGTTAAATTTTTACTAAGCTTGCCCAAAGATGATGTTGACTCTTTGTATATAAAATTCACATATTTCTAAGCTTTGCAACGTGGTTGGTCGAAGCATTAAAACTTATAACGGAGACGCTTGATCAGTGTTACAAATGCCTCGGGTAAAGCTCTTAAAGTCGGGGTGTGGGCCAGGACTGTTTTTGTATGATGCTCGGAAATCATTTACCTAAAACTTATATTACTTATATACACAATAAAATTATTTACAAAGTTGCTTCCCAGTGCAAATCGGAGCTTATAAACTCTACTGGTTTAAGGTTGTTAACTAGGTTTAATTTTGTACGCACTGTATATACATTTGCGCCACGACTCTTGATATAATTAGCTCAATTAACACATTCAATTTTAATTTAGTTGTAGTTTGCTGTTATTTATTGACAAGTTATACGCACTTTACTGTTTCTTTCAGGGCTAAGTGTACACCTTTCAAAATGTTACTTTTACTTGTATTTAATTATGTAACACTGGAAATATAGGAAATATACTTTATTTTAATTTAAACTGTTTACAATTAGTTTTAACTCATCATAATTGCATGCTTATTTGCTTCAAACTGGTTTTGTTTTGGCATTTTTTATCCTTTTAATTTTGATACTATTTATGCGTACTGTGGTAATATAATATTTGTAATATAATCTTTAATTAATTATATTTTATATTATTATATTTTATTAATTATATTCTCTATTAATTACTGAAGGTAGATATCGTGACAATGCACTATTTTACTATTATTTACAATCGATTTATTTGAGTTACCAGATGTGAATCACAACATGGCGGTTACTTGTGGCGGTAGTGTGTTTGTTCTTATTATTTTAATTATGAAGTTTTCGCGTGTGAACTTTAATTTTGATAATTATCGTTTGGTGTCAAATTATTTATATTTGACATAGGTTTATTAAGAGAAACTCGTGCGACACCGACTATTAGGGTTACGTGGCCTAGGGGTGATCTTTCAACATCTATTCGGAAGGTTCCGAAATGCTTTTCAACATCTCGGTGAGCGTCTATATAAATAAACTTTAACCCAACGGAATTAAATATTTCTGGTGTATTTATTTAATTCAAAATTAAAAATTCAGATAAACGACCTTCCTGATCCTTACGTTTAACATCGTAAATTGTTTACAGAACGTTCCGTTCCTTTTAAATTCTGGAATGATGCGGCCTGTAATAAAAATACGACTGTTGTGTTTTAAATTTTAATTATACACCACTCGAATTTGGGGTGAATTATGGCCTATAATTTTTAGGTGAGGTTTTTTACTGGGAAAGACTGTAAACACTCTGAAGTTTGACTTTAAAACGCCTGCTTTTATATGAAATTGCTATCTGTAACTTCAAGGAAAAACAACTTTCTACTAACCTAACTAATTTGATTAACATATTTCACAATTAATTAATATTCCATTGGATGCGCGATTTAATTCGCTCGAAGAAGTAATAACAATCATTAATAGGACTGCTTTTGTTCGTTAAAAATTAACAAAACAGTTATACAGGCCTAATTTCATGAATTAACAAAAATAAAAGTTATGCATAATGTAGTAGTTAACAATCTGAATTAATTCTTAACTAAATAAATTACGTCTTAATTAACATAAAGCAATTAAATCCATTTAAATGATGTAAAAATTCCATTAATAGCTAAAACTAACATATGTTTATTTTATCTATCCAAACCATTCATGTTATTTATACACAAATTTCAAACTCCTTGACCTACATAGGTAATGTTTTGTTGTCTTGGGTCAAAAATCTTGAACTGTTACATTAATAGTTCATACAAGAAATTTTAAGACATGTATTTATAATCCTATTATTAATTAATACAACGGGAATTAAAAGTAAAAACAAATAAATAAAAGCTTGCTAAAAGCTCAGTAATTATAAAAATAATAATTAAATGAAATATATACAGGATGTTTAATTTTAAATAAATACAATTAATGCAGCTACGCCTTTACATGCAGCAAGTGTATCCTAATAATTTACTGATTTAATTATTTACAAAAGGTAAACTTGAAGTAGTGCCATAGGTTCATTACAGCTCAATATAGTTTAAGTTACTTAGCCTTATTTCGGCCTTGCGCGGCTCCCCCTTACCTTAAGTGATTTTTTAAGCAGTCAACTCACATTCGTTGGTCGTCTTGTTATTGAATCACCCACGTCTATGTAGCACGCTCATTCCCTTAGTCAATGCCGATATTACGTATCGCAATTCACTATTGCCTTAATAATAACCATTAATGTTAAATAATTTTGTGTGTTAAGAACTTTATTCTACCTAATTCTGCTGTTATCCTTCCTTTCAATTTTACTTTAAAGAACAAAGGAGCGCAATACCCGTCCACCGCTTCCTAAATTTTTGAGTGAGTACTTGATATATTTTATTTATTGCCTTCAAAATTAAATGCTACTAAAATGCGGCTAAGAAGGTACTAGACGTAGTTCCGCTCGTGGAGTACAAAATGCACTTGTTACTCCCTATGCAAAACAATATTCATTGTTGTTTTGACTATTTACTCTGGCATTTTCGTTTTGAATTAATTTAGGAAGTGAAATGTATGATGATGCCCTCAATGCTTGCATATATTTACTTCCAAAAATACAATTTGCAAGAGAACTCAGCCTGCAATAAATAAGTAATTTATATTTTATGCACTAGTAACATTTATTATATATCAGATTCCCGCTTTTAGAACTTGCTCATTTTCTTGTCAGTAGTTGCAGAAAAGCCATTAAATACATCGTTTAAGTCACTTTCTACATTAATAGTCGCGTTACACCTTATTAAATCCTGTGTATTTTGAGATTCTAAATGATAAATTTCAAATAACTCAAAATTTAAATATTTTAATTTTAATTTCGTTCACGGTATGGTCGAGATGTATGCAATGACTTTTAACAACGGCCCGATAACTAGTCATGCAAAATTGAAAGGCAGACTATATATCAAGGACGTCATCATTGTTTAGCAGCAAAGTACATACTGCAGTCTTATGTTTATTACTGCGTAAGTGACCGTGATAAGCCCTCCTAGTTATATCTTCACGGCACTTGCTGCAGAATATAACAGTTGGAGATGCTGTAATTAAATCAGTCAATGATTGAATAAAATGAAATTAAAAAATACATACTTATTAAATTATCGCTATTTACCGCTGCTGCTGCTGCTTCTGCTGAAATCCCCTGACGTTTCTATTTGCATTTCCTAGAAAATTAAAATTAGTACACTTTTTACTTTCTCTTACATATATGAAATATAGTATAGAGAAAGTCATGTTGTCGGTCCAAATTTTCGATGTCCAGTTTTTAGCGGAAATACACGTTTTC
>JAHWXV010251663.1:0-12778 GCA_024586415.1 Phrixothrix hirtus | reverse complement strand
AAATAAAAATCGACGTGTCCGAGGATCTTGGCCGTACATTTTCGAGCTATTAATTGTATGGATTATTCCACCCAAAACTTCCACATGGTATATATATATAAATATATATATATATAATTTATAATTGAATTTTAATCATTAAAGTATTAATTTATATTCATTTTGGGAACGATAATGGCAACGGTCATCGATCCATTTAACTTGCCACACGAAACACTGCTTAACTCCCGAGGTTTTCTTCGATAACTTACTTCAATGAATTTTCTCACCGAAACCGATTAGTTCACGAATGAAACATGGCAAGTTTTAAAAACAATCGTAAGATCCATTTTCGAGAGCGAGCATCGTGAGCAATATTATAATTTTAGTAAGGTAAGCATAGTTTTACTCGAACGATGTATACAATTGTTTTATGCCAGCGGAATTAATAATGATGGCATGACGTTAATTGTTAAGTTATTCGTTGTTTCTATGTCAATTGCCGCTATAGGAACCTGTGCAAAATCCACGTCAAGTTTTAAAAAACGGTAAACTTAAATATTTATATTAACCAGAAATATTATAAACACTTACTTTATACTGGATGTAGTGTAGAATAGCTATGCAAAGATACAAATTTTCCATAAACAAATTAATAATTTTGAACACGACGTAATAAAAAAAATTAAAGTTACAAATTGCAAATTTGATGTTAAGATTCTCAAACTTAACGGTATCTTATTTATAAGCGAGACTTTGAAAAGTTAGAATTTAAACCCAGCTACCAAAACAATGGCTATTTCATGAATTAGGAATTTTAAAACTGCAAGATGTCTGACGTTACAAATTGAAACATTTTCTTTACAGAAATCAACAAAAAAATGTAAGTAGCATATCGAAATGAAAAGGTTGCGAATTATTTATAAACTTTAAAATATTGATTGTTAAAGTTAAAAGATTAAGGTGCGTGCTAAACTGCATCGTTTTATACATCTGCATCTAACCTAGCTCCTACAGTCGTCCGCCCCCATCGACGTCTTAGTATTAGTTATTATTTTTCTAATTGAAAAGAAAATTCCAACCCTTAGTGTATTAAATCTCGTACTGACTGGTACTATCTCTAAGCACGTGTGGACTGTATGATGTCACAAAAAATATCGTGCCAGGCATTTTGTAATTCAAAATTTTCTAACTCTTGAAATAGTCATTTTCGACATTTGGGGTTAATCTAAAATATTTTAAATTTTCGCTTATCACTTGAGATATTCATACATAAATATTTAATGCATAATACATATCTTGTTAATTAAAATTTCTTTTTATAGTAAATTTTTGTCGTGCATCCATATTTTCCACTAGAATCGTTAGTCCTTATTCAGTACATAAACATAAGAGCTATGAAAAACTAACAGTTCGTAATGACGCCATTCACAACGTATCTGCGAAATTTTTACGTGTACATTATGTATTATTGCGAACAAAAGCATTGAAACACAGCATTCGTTTTATATGAATTTTACATATTATAATCATATCAAAGAGACATGAACAACTGTAACAAAATCAGATGTGTTTTAATACACAGACTAATTTGGATTTGTTTAAAATGCCTTATTGAAATGAAAAATAGATAAACACTTAGAACGTACCTTGACGTCATTGAAATTATTGTGACATCAACAGTCTTATTTATTTTGATAGATGCATTTCAAAATGTAACAATTACTGCTTCCGCTCTATTGGCCGCAATTGTAAATACGTAAGAAATCATTTTAATTTAACGTAAATTTTACGTACAGATTTAATAAATTTAAATGTTTTTAAGTTGGTTAGTTGACTGTACCGAAAGTAATTAGCGTTTTGCAAAAATAAGTAATCATCAAACATTTTTTAAATATAGTCTGAAGCATTGTGCGCGTCTTCTTTGAATAATAAATACCATAAAAAAGGCAATCAGTAATACATACCTAGTATTTTAAGATTTTTAATTATTTTGTTGATTTTGTGCGAAAAGGAAAAGGGTTAACTTCACGATTTCAGTACCTGCACTTAAAATGTCAAATTGAATTCGGTGACTGTGCAATTTAATACATTCCTATATTAAAAATTACGTTCGCTGATAACACTTACGCTTTATGCAGCTCTACCTTTACATTTATCGCGAATAAGATCTTATCTAGAATCATTTAAAAATCGTAGGCGGATGACAGGATAGACAGGAATATGTGTTTGATTGCTTACTTTGTTTTCAATGATATTTAACTTAACTTTTTTCGCAAATATTTAAATATAAATATTAGAATCTTCTAATATGTTTCTGCACATTTGTGGACTGTTATTTCATTCTGAATAGGCTTTCTAAGGAAATCATGCTCCGTACTAATATATAGACTATTTTCCAGAGATCTTAATCTAAACACGAAAAAATAAGTTTATGGATGTCACAACTTACACTAAGATGGGAATAAAACGATTTTTTACAACATTAACACATTTATCGAACACATTACTTATAATATCCTATTACGTGTACGAAAAGGAAGTTCTTAACATGTCTGTTATAACAGGAAACTAATTCGGTGCAAGGCTGTAGAAAGTGTAATTTAAGAATTTTATTAATATTTTTTTTCCATTGCATTCAATAATATTATTTTAAATTATATATATTGAATGCATTTTCTAGTTATACCAAGTGCAGAGCTAAATTTTACTTTTCCAAATTCATTCGATAAAAGTTGCAAAATGTGTGTGGTACTATCGCCAGCCTAAAGAATTAAAATGTAACGTTGATTGAAAGTATGGTGACACAGCCTTCACTATCGCTTATTAGATTTATATCGACTACTAATTCATTTGCAGATGGTTAATTTTAAGTAACTACCGAAACATTCATTTTATGTAGATAAGAATGTATTTGTTTATTCTTGGGATCCTGCATTTTTTATTTATCTTCTTTATTTGGTTCCTATACGAAATATAAATAGGTATACGGAAATTATTATTATTAACTAAAATTTTTTGTGTCCTATTTTTAGTGGTAATTCCCAGTACGCGACAGCAGATTTGGGTTAATTTGGTCTTCGGACTTTTAGGCTTTTTCAGGTTTTTTCGAAAAGACTCCAACTTTTTTAAAACTTGCTACATTTCTTACGCATTTAGTGCTATTTTTACGTAAATTAATCGGTTTCTGTGCGAAAATTACGTGAGTGAGTGATTGGAAGCAAAGTTCCACATAGTTAGAAACTTCAATGGGTGACCGTTTAAATTATCGTTCCCGAAATAAATATAGATTCATATTTTAATAACTTATAAGCACTATTTAAAGATACTCACTTTATTTAAATTTTTAAATTATTTATATTCTCGAATTAATTTTATTTTATTTTATACGGGTAGAAAATTAATTTTTTTAATAAAATGTCCATAATTTAAAGTATGTAAGAGAAAGTGGTGTGTTGTTTCGTACCATATTTTTATCAGACAAATAGTCATACAACAGCATTCGAATAAACATAATTAGCAATAAAAAAATTTGGGTAGAAATAATACATAGGCAAAAATTAAAATATTTCCAATGTTATGAAGAATGAAATAAGATGCAGATTAATTATTCGTTCACAAATATATGTTATAAATAAAGTTACGAATAATTAAACCTAAAAGTATAGCCAAGGTCTCCGTGGAGCTTGTGCTGAAGACTCACTTCCACACGATTGTTGCCAGATGGGTGGTTGCATTTCGGAAAGATCGCACATGTCATTCAGCGGTGTGTATTACTGAAGGACAGCACGTTCCGCCTGATTTATTTAATATTTACCGTGCGGCGCCTAGTCTGTATTGCAGTTTTAATTTCTTCCAAATTTTTATGATGGTGTAAATTAAATTGTTATAATTGAATGTGTATTAACAACTATACGAATGAGATCTGACCATTTGATTCCTGGAGTGCGACGCTATAAAAACCAAGACATTTCTTTGGCCAGTAATGTAAGAGATAAAGTTGTGAAATAAATTGTAACTTTTCACCAGAATTTGTGACTATTTATCTATCTGCAGGTGGCAAAATAATTACCCTTAGGCCGTAGAACCTAGAGATAAAAATGGCATCCCCAACTTAACGTTCCCACTAAAAGAGTGTCGCCTATTTGAATTTGGCGCGCTGCAATTTTAGTAATTTTCATCAAATGATGTTGGGATCTTGTAAATACATGTGCGATTTTTCAAAGTTCTGTACAGTTTTGCTTCTTTGTTTTTTTAACATTTTGTTTAGTTATAAAGACACGGAAAATACTTTGGACAGTCTTTATAAACATATTTTTTGTTCACAAAATTGGGCAAATCCAATAAGGCTTTTCTCAAATTATTACCAATCAGAACTTCTTTTTTTGATGTTAAATGAAACATATTTTGTATGAAATCTCTGTTGTTCTTTATTGAAATACGTTGTAGAAACTTTACCATTTAAGAATAAAAAATAATGCCAGGCAAATATTTACCACGACTACATATGCATATGTTGATTCTTTTAAGAAAATTTTCCAACACATTTCTGCATAATTATCACTCTATCTTTGAGATCTTATATTTTTTGGGAATTCTTCCCATAAGTCTTATCTTTCACCTATCTCCATTAGAAGAAGTCTAACAGCGGCCAATTGACATCACCTGTTCATGAAATTAGAGGTCCATTAAATTTGGTTCTCAGTTGTTGAGTTGTGTGACATGTAGTGCCGGCCTGTTAAAATCACGAATCTTTGATATTCACATCATCAAAAATAGCTATAAAAAACTTAGCTCTCTGTAGCGACCTCACAGTCTCATCTTCGAAAAAATATGGACCAATGATATTCTACCCATAATAAATGAATATACTGGGTCTTGAATAACTGCTCTTGGACTTTCAGAAGCTCAAATTCAACGATTTTGCTTATTGACATACCCGTTTAACTGAAAATCAGCTAGTCCGGGAGATGATTTTTTTGAAAAACTAGTTGAATGATCCAACTAGCGAAAATTGGCTTCTTACACCAATTAGGCTTTATAAGGCTTTAGAGCCAAATGTTGTTATTACAGAAAGGCCTAGTTGTTGAGAACATCATGAGACCAACAAGTTTGGGCCTTCTGCAACACTTCCACTTATCGAAGTAATATTTTCGGCTAAACGGCCTGCGCGGGTGCGAGTAAGGGCATTAAATTCCTAATTGGTCTCAGATGAACGACGAGAACGACCAAAAATGCCTATAATTTTATGCAATGTGGTTTTCACAAATCGACCATTAGCATAATGTATTTGAATTATTTTATTACGATTTTCAAGCAAAATTGAAGACACTATAACAAATTGTAAATCTCATATTTACAATATGTCAAACAACTGAATGACAGAACTGATAACCTAGCCAACTTCAGGCTTGTTGAGAAAAGTTCGTATTGACGACTCTTTACAAACAGTTCACAAAAGGTGACAATTATTCGATACGACCCTTGCTGCTTGATAAGCTACTGAGCTCATATAACATATAACCAATATCGAAGAATTTTGCAATGGGCGAGAAATTTAAATAGGCAATAACCTTTTTAAATTTCGGAATAAAATATTAGAAAAGCAATTGGAAACATTTAATCTTTTGCTTATAAGGAAATTGCACTACAAAGATTATGAAAAGCACTGGCTTAATAGAATCTATTATATACTGGCTTGATTAGTACAATAAGTATTAAAAATCTGGTGTGAGACAACACACGACTTTCTCTTACGCACGTAGATATGCAAATAGTGTCCACAAATAATTAAATTATTATTTATGTTTATTTTGGAAACAATAATTATAACGCCCACCTATACAAGTTACTAAGCACGCGAAAGGCTGCTTAACTCCGGAAATATTCTCCAATAACTTGCTTTATACATTTTTTCAAAAAAAACCGTTAAGTTCACGTAAAAGGGCATTGAAAGTATAATAACCGTAGAAAGTTTATAAAAAATTTTATAACTGTTTTTGAGTACAACACAAAAAACTCAAGAATCCGAAGAATAGAGTAACACTTCAGGTCATTCAATTTTAACTAAATTCTTGACGTCTCATGTTAAGATTTGTTATTCACAGTTAATACTTTAAGTACGTCCGGTTACTCGATTTTTGAAAATTTGTTAGAGAAACTGTTTAGTTCATATAAAACGAAATGAAGTAGCTAAGAAATATACTAAATTTTTAAAAAAATCGTTAAAACCCATTTCAAAAAAATTGCGAAAAACGAAAATTCGGAAAATATTTTAAAATGACAGAAATAAAGTGAAACTTCCGGTTATTAGATTTTGGCCAAATTCTTGATTTGGTATATAAAGGCAGCGAAGACCACAAATATAAATTTTCATGCAACTAGGACTTTCCATTTCATAGTTATTTTATTTAGAGTTAACGGTGAAGGTACTTCTGGTTACTCAATTTACGGAAATGTTTCTGGGAAATAGCCGTAACTATATAAAAAGTCATTAAATGGCTAAGAAATTCAATAAGTTTAAAAAAATCGTTAGAGCCAATTTCGAGAAAATCGCGAAAAACGAAAAATTTGTAAAATACCTAAAAATAACAGAAATAAAATTGTACTTCCGGTTATTGGATTTTAACCAAATTCTTAATTTGCTATACAAAGGTACTGAGGTCCTCAAATATAAATTTTCAATTATCTAGGACTTACAGTTTCATAGTTATTTTATTCATAGTTAATGGTAAGAGTACTTCCGGTTACTCGTTTTACTGCCAGTTTTCTGAGAAACCGTCTTAATTATGAGATAGGGCATTGAATGTTTAAGAAATACAATAAATTTTAAAAAATCGTTAGACCCGATTTAGAGAAAATCGCGAAAAAAAATGACAGGAGTAAAGTGGTACTTCCGGTTATCGGATTTTAGTGAAATTGTTGCTGTCGCGTGCGAGGATGGATACAAACTCAAATGTAAAATTGTTTATCTATAGCGCAATGTAATTCTAATTTTAAAATAGAATCAGAGATATTTATCTGTGATAGAATCTTGAAGTTTTAAACACAAGTTGTTTCTTTGATACGGATTTACCCTTTGTTCACATAATGTTGCTGTCAAACTATGGCTTGTGTCCACAAACTACTTTGTTTTTAATGTAAGTACTTCAGCTATTTGTAATAAATGATTTATCTAAATTTAGAAATGGCTTTGTTGCGCTTCCTGGGCCCAATGCTTTTAAAAAATTCTCGTAATTTAAATAACAAAGAACGATATTTCTTCTCATTTACATAATAAAAAGGTGCTAGATGGTGAAAATCGTAAAACAAACAACCCCTACTATAAAATCTTAATAAAACCTAACGATCACAAGCGGATGTGGCAGACAATAAATTAAAAATTAGTTTTAACTTTAACAATCCCATGTTCATGTTTTCAACTTAAATAGGACCTTTCATGGTTAGTTAAGCGAAGATGAATTATAACTGCTCATGTAATTCTTTACTAATTAGGTTAACATATAGGACGCGCCTCTAATTAAAAACTCGTCCAGGTGTGGTTGATTTGACGGATGAAACAAATTTCCTGATGATGCTAGTATATCTTATAGAAAGAAGATATAATTTAAACGCCAAGTGTTCGAATAAGTTTTTTATTGTAACTCATAAGTGTATGATACTTATTTTATAATACATTTAAAATTCAAATCGGTGTTACGTAAAGTATTTTTAAGGTTAATTATATTGTTTGTTCTTATTATGTTGTAGAACAGCGATGGGTACGTTTATACTGAAATAAGTATGTATGATATTATTATGTTTAGAATCAAGAGTTTTAATAATTTTAGAATGACGGTACTTAAGCGCCATACGGCGACGTCACGTGAGGATGGCATAATGTAAACAACGATACATGTAGACATAACCTTGCATTTGAAAAAGATATTATCGATGATTCTTAGTTATAATTATCAATAATAAATCGTATTTCTAATCTTAATCTTAATCAATTCGGTTTTATACTACTAAACTATATTCAACTTGGAAGAAAGTACAAGTACAATATTGTGCATATACAATATTGTCGATAAGGAATTGTTGGCAACCATGTAAAGTACCATGTAAATTTAACTAGAAGATCCGTAACAAAACTTATTCATCTAAATTGCTAGCACAAAATCACCAACTATGGCATCATTAAACTTAAAAACGCAAATAAGGGTTTATTCGACAACATAAAAACGCCTTTTCCTGATATATTAGGAACACATTATTTACGGTTTTCATACTTCCAGGGCAGCGCGACTAACTTTATTTAGTTAACAAGTTCAGAAAATATGTGAACTAAAATCAATAACTAACAACTTACGTAAGCACTGTTACAGACAAGGAATTGTTTCTATTATTCCTTGACATTGTCATGCTCGTTATTGTTGGTCGAACTGCATTAAATTTATTATACATATATACACAGCGATGCAAAAGTTACTTTACTATTTTCCAACTGGATTTTAACAGATTTGCTCGTGAGTACATGTACAGCGAGATTACTGAAGAATAACCAATCAACAAATATTGAAGAAATCGTATACTACATTATCAAAAAGTTTGGTGTTTCAGAAATATAAGATCAGTTAATATTTATTATTGAAACTGCATAAAATTAAAATAAATGCTTGAAACACATTCAAGAAAATACTATGCCAATAAAATAAAAACATTTATTATCATTAGCAATTAAATAATTTTTATTACGTTATTAATTGCAGAATTTTATATTTCTCATAATTTAGTTAATAATTTATAAACATCATAGGTAATTAACAGATAATCTACAAGTGATACAAAGTTTTTAGAATAAAAAACCTGTAAAATTTGGTTGATAACTAAAATTTGAAAATATATGTTTCAAATCGTATTATAGGAATGTAAATTTTATAAATTTAAAATACTAACAAATGTGTAAAAGAATTGATTAATAAAACTGTGTTGAAATGAAAATACAACTGACACCGAATATCCTTCTTAATCAATTTCAAAATTATACCAAATTAACGTCGAATATTGATACAAAAGCAACGGCTTGCAATTGCTTTCACAGGAAAATATTTCAATGTTATAAATAGTATTTTTTACAACATACAATTAGTAGAAAATTACTTAAACTAGAAGTTTTGAAAATAAACAAAGTCGTAAATTATAAACCCGTGTGAATTTCTATAAAAAACGAGAAAATTGATTTTACACTGAGAAAAGCAATGATTTTGTTTTATTGTCGACTGAAAAAAAGTGATAAAGAGTGTATCGCTGATCTAAAAACTGATTTTGGTGATGAGGCACTATCAAGAACAACTGTGTTTCAGCGGTATAAAAATATCATCTCCACGATGGATTCCCCATAATTTCACTAAGGCTCAAAAACAAGCTCGTGTCAAATGATGCTGAAAAATACTTTTTTGCGATACCGACCTGTTTTTCCACGATATCAAGCACGGAATTGTACTGTTATGAAACGAAGTAAAGGTTTTATATCAAATTATCGTAATTAGTTGATAGTTGTCGTTAGCGCAAAAAATAGTGTACGACACGTGATCCTTGAGTGCCTTAGTACAACAGATCTCGAAAATCAGCAAAACTCGACCCGTCGTTTCTAGTTCTTTTAACTTTTTCTCGACTTGTTATAAGGCACTTGTTTCGTAATATACTAAAACGGTTCAAGTCGGGTACATCAAATTTAGTATACAATATTGTCAGTGGTGATGAAAGTTGAATATATGCCTATGAACCTGAAATGAAACAACAGTCGACTGTTCCGGTGTTTCAAAATAAAACAGTCTAGAAATTTGTTCGAGCTCACAGTGTTTCCAACAAATGATCGCTTGTTTTGTATCAAAAATAGATCATGCAGTTACTAAACATTTAGGAGACTGTAAAACTGTAAATAATGAGTGGTATATAATCATCTGTTTATCACATGCTTTGTGTAAAATACGAAAAAAGAATAAAAAACGACGAATCATTCTGCATTGCAACAATGCAAGATGACACACAGCACGACAAACTGTGAATTATTTGACCAGTCAGAAAGTAGAATTAATGTATCCTCCTCCTTACAATCCCAATTTAAGTCCTAATTACTTTTTTACGTTTACAAAATTCAAACATCGTGTGTGTGGTTAACGATTTTCAATCCCAGACGACGCAGTTGAAGCGTTTAAGTATGAAATATTGTGTGTGTCGACTTCTGGATGGAAGAATATTATGACACTTGTTTACTCGCATGAAAATTGTATAGAGTGTAAAAGGAAATATTTTGAAAAGCAATAAAGCAATTTTTAATTTTAAACATGTTCGTTTTCTTCTATTCCGAAATTAAAGCAGCGGCCCCCGTGCAACTTAATTTTTGAACAATTTATATTTCTCTTATTACTTAACTTAGAGGGATGTTTTTTATTTTGTTGCTACATTAAGTTTTTTTTGTAATACAATCATTGTCGATCCCAACTCTACACCGAAGGGATGCGGGTTCGAACCCAATCGAGGTCGGTAAATTTTTCAGCGGAAAAAAATGTATAAAACATGCCTTCTTATCGGATAAGGAAGTAAACTCGTAAGTCACGTGTCAATGTGATAGTTGACACGTTAAAAATCCCTACTAGCGGTGAAGCTTCTCCAGGTTTGGCAAAACTCTAGTAGGAATGGCGAAATGACTGTATAACAGCTCTAGTTCAAGAGGACCAAGGGAATTTTTGCATCCCAGAGCCACAAAAACAAACAAATACAATAATTAGTTTCAATTTATATCTCTACCTGGGCAGAAAAGCGCCAATGTCCACTTTCACTGCTTTTAGAAAACAAGTGATTAAGTTCGAACATTAGCGCTTAATATATTAAACTGGAATGAACTTAGGCCAGTTTTAGATTAAGAAATCTATGAAACCAAATGCAATTGGACAATGGCCATATTTGCAGTAAAAATATCCGATCAGAGTAAGCTAAAAGTCTTCTTAACTACAAAAAGCTATTTTTGCACATTGGCTCTTTTCCTACCAAAGTACATATATATTTTAATGCTAAATCGAATTGCGTAACTGCATACTCGACCTAATGTTTGAACTAAGTTTGAAATACGAACTTAGAAGATTGCATTTTCTTATGTTAGTTTACTAATAAATATATCGTAAGTTAACTGAGGCAATTTTTAGCTCGGGAAGGTTTTGTTCGCATTTTTCTATCACTTCATGTATTTTACAAATCAAGTAGTTTTTATTAATAAATCTAAAATGCATAGCTACTAAGTAAAGTTAACATAAAAATGGGAAAGTATGTGATATAATGAGAATACCAAATAAATTTGTTACTTCACATACTAAACAACTATAAATTATTATTATTATTATTATTATTAAAAACTACAACAATAGGTATAAAAATTCAAATAATTAACAACTGCATGTATAAGGATAAAGTAAACTATGCCTAAGCTAGATTGTGTGCATAGTTTACTTTGTCATACTAGAATTAATTGAACGCAAGTATCTCAAGATATTTGGAACTACGGTAGCACTATTTGTAAAGATCTTAATCTATTCTCGCAAATAAACTGTATTGTCTTAAAACACGTTGCTTATACAGGGCGTTGTATATAATAACTTTAAAAAACGATTATTCAAAAGCATGCCGAAGGATAAGTATCAACTTTTATTTGAAGGTGAAAATTTATTTAACTACATCCGCAACAGGTGGTTTAATCCTTTACCATTTAGAATCCATCTCAAAAACTGTAAATAGCGGAGTTACGTAATACCGAAAGTGGAAGGCCTTTTAGATCCCTGCATTAAGATTTATTAGAGAAAAATAATATTGATCACTAAAATATATCAATTTTATCACTAGAGATTCTACATCTTTGAGCGCCCTTCCTCCCTTTAAAAATTTTGTGACATTCAGAGTTGTAAATTCAAGGAATGAAATAGGCATTCTCGGAGAAGTGACGTCAAATATAAAGGTGCATTAAATATTCTGGATAAAAAGCACTACAAAAAATGCGTTTAGGGAGAACGGTCAGACATTTATCAGTTTTTGCTGATGTTACTTATTAAGTAAAGAACGGCGAAAAAAGTGATTTATACACGGTTTCTTTAAAATAAAATCAGAAAAAATAGATAACTGTTGTTAACAAAAGACACTGATTTGTATGTGTTTGAGAACATCAATAAAAGCCCACATTTTGAGAATTGCTATCGTACTAATTGATTTAGGTTTTACAAAACTGATGCTCTGTAATTGGAAAGTCAAAAAATGAACAGTATTAGATGCAGCAATTGCATTTAATAATTTCTAAATCATCAACCTATCTAAATGATTACACAATTTCACGAATTTATAAAACCTTAAAAATAACAGTAATTTCTAGGTAAACTTTATCAAGATCTCTAATTTATATGAGACCTGTTGCTGTATATGTTGGCCATTGTTCTCAATTTCATTTCATTTTATTAATGCAATGCAATTTCAAGTGTACAAGGCATGTATTTATTTTAAATTAAAAAATAAAGAGAAATTACCTACCTATCCATTTCCTAGAAAGCATGTACCAATATCCGTAATACAATACCACTAGTGTATGTGGACGTGGCATTTTTTTTATATACATAGATGTTGTACGAGGGGTGCTGCATATGTTTCGGTAATCGAGTACTTCTGTCGTCGTTACAAAATCATAGATGGCACTATCGTAAAATTTGACATTTTTTAGGTTATGTAGCATTGACAGTTGAATAAAACATCGTTTGGTAACGTTTGTATTTAAGAGTAA
>JAHWXV010251584.1:0-11279 GCA_024586415.1 Phrixothrix hirtus | reverse complement strand
AGCAGCAATCTTTACACGTATTGTCTATCTGCAATCATTCATCCAACGGCCTCGTCAGTTCACGTCCGCGTGACTTCACTTCGCGATCCTTTCATAAATCAAAAGGAGTTGTAGAATGTGGGAGCGTCACTAATCCAGGACATCAAGCTACTCGGTGAGGTTGTTTTCACAGCAACTCAAGCTGAAATTTTACTAACATAAGTTGACTGACCGTCATAAAGGAATACGATTACGTCAAACACAAAAAGGAAGGGAATCATGAGTCCATTTAACATAAATTCTGACAAACATATGACAGCTGCAAAGAAAGCGATAGACGTTTATCGCTTAATTCCAAAACATCCGGTATTGCTGTCCCGAATTCCTTACGATATCAGGAATGTAACTTGGCATTTAATATCGAACTTCTTTAACTTCTTGAGAACTATACATTATTCAGAAAAGCAGTCGCCTCGTGGCATTGTTAGCTTAAGGCATGCACTAATATGTGACCTACTTATAAGTTTGTCAATAATCTAGTAGAAATTACAACTAACATCTACTATACTTTCGGCACCCTAAGTCAACACACTTCACTTTCTTAAAACTTTTTGCTACCCAACATTCAGAAACTTAACTGATTACTCCCAAGAGTATTTAGGCAATGATAGTTTAACCTACATAAACGTATCTTAAATACAATTTTTCCGGTATCCACCAACTACACTTTTTACAGAATTCACCTGCAAGTAAAAATAAATAAAGTAGTGTCCACTAAAATTCTATTAGCTCCATACGCACAGATAGTAAAGTCGCTATTAAAGCCTTGCCATTAACTTCACAAAACTCCAAGAAAACTTCGAAAAATCCCTCAAGGAATGTTCTTTTAGCGACAACTTTAAATTGACTGGCTACTAGATTACTTCACAGCGAAAGATTAACCTATTCTTAGTGCCGATGTAATCCCTAAAAACTAGAGTTTAAATTCAATATTCTGTACTTTCGCAAGCACAGAATTTTCAAGTCAAAGACGAATATAAATGCTAATTAGTAAAATGTAATAGGAAACAGTGCAAAAATGCGAAGGTATTTTTAGGATCCAATTTAAAACTCGCAAAAAACAATTATTCTCCGGAGTAATTTAGAAAAGAAAGATGGATTTATATATAATGAACATTTACAGTCAAGTATAGTTCCTTTTGATGATTTGTCGGCACCCAACTCCTGTTATAACTTTAATAGTACAACACCTTTCGCCAAATATTCAATTTAAAATACGAAAATGAATGTTAATTTCTTTCTTGTACGACATAGCGCCCTTTAAAAAGGGCGACGTGTTCGAAAATTTCGATATTTTCAATTATTTAAGTACTGGAAACTTCCACGTACAGTTTAGGCTTCATGTGGAAAGATTAAACGCGTAGCTTATATGTCATTATTAAATTCGGCAGGTTAAATTAATCGAACAAAGATTCTATAAAAAGGAATAAGGGGGGCAATCAATTTTAAAGCGAATTAAATTTGGAAGAATACAATTCTTTGAATAAATCAATCAGGGTTTAGAGATTATAAACGTCCCATGGATTGATTGTTGGGTTAATTAAATAAAATTGTCGAATTACAAATCTTTTGGGAACGAATGATGAAGAAGCTTTCCATAATGGTTTTAGTTCAGAGATAATTCGCGAGCTTTAAAGTAAAATACGATCTTGAAGTAAAGAAATTGGTTTTATGTGTAATGAAATGCAAAGCTAATGGATGATTTTAAACGTACTTAGGACTAACAGAGAACATGATTAGAAATGAAAACAAGGTAAGTATCTGAAAGTGGCATCCTTTTATATGTGCTAATGACACGTGGTATTTAGCATATCCTTATTAAAGCGACTCTTTTATCGACTTTAAATTACTTCTTCCAACCCTATTCGTTTATAAATCTTTTATCGTAATAGCATTACTTACTTCCGGTTCGAGTTCGAACTAGATTCGGTAGTGCGATTTACATACAAACGATTCTAAATTCGCGGTCAATCCGCTTAAGAAGATAATTTCGCGCTAGATTGCTTCGCTAGAATTTTCCGGAAAACTCTTTTGGGATCGCGATTCGTAAAACGCGATAGTCGACACTTTCACTAACCCCGATGGTAACTACGAGTGTTGAAGCATGCTACCCTTTCTATTAGAGTAATCAAACAGCCTGTGGAGAAGACGCGTTGTTCCGGCGTTTAGCGGAGCACTGGAGGCGGCGCGCTCTCTGGCGCAGCTGCGTCGCGACGACAGTAACCGATTGGTAGTCGCTCGAGTTTATGGTTGCAAGACATTTCAACACTTTATACTACTTGACTGATCTCTACTCATACACTATCACTTATGTGTAACGCACTCGTTTACTAATCCATTTCCATCCACTTTTTCTATGCTTCAGAAAAACGATACCAAATTTCCCGTTCCTTCGCTTTGGCGCCACATTTCCCTGACAGCAACACAAACTACGTCCTTGAGTTACATAAATTAACACTTCTCGTTTCTCACCTCTGCATTTTGTTGGTAAACTGATTTTTACTATATTTATATTTAATATTCCGGGAGAAACGAGAATCATAAATATTTCCAGGTACTTGTTGAAGATCACGCAATTTCCCCGTTATTGATATTCAATACATTTTTTGCATTGCATAAAATAGGTTTGAAAAAAGAGCGTAAACTATATGGAACCGTCGACTGTAAAAATCTAAAGTTTAAGCAGCTATTCTTTCAAGATCTATGTAAATATTTATTCTTACAAAAATAACGAATTTACTGCAAGCTAATAAAACAAACTTTTGTAGCTGCAATCGAATTCCATTCTAAACAAATTTTTATTAAACACGAATGCACAAGCAGAAAAAAATTATTTGGACTTATGTACAAAAAATTTGTATCCACAAATTAGAGTTTATAAAGTTAAAAATCTAGGTTTAAAATTTATGGGCAGTTTCTGTTTGATATTCAAACCTAACAGCATTCAACACTTTTAACAATGCTTTAAAAATAGAGAAAAACTGAGAAAATAGAATATGAGACGTCAAAGTAGGTGTAATTTTAAACGTCGAAGCTTAAAACCTAAATTTTACCAAATTTGTTTTAAGGTTTCATTTCGTTTATCTAAAGTAGTATCAAGATGTCAATGGCGGTTTGGAATACCTGCCTGTTTGCGTGGTTGCTTTTATCTTTAAATCTAGAAGTTTTAAGTATGCACTTACAAGAAACCTTGAGGCATGTCTTTTATTGAATACAACTCCTAACAAACGTTTCTAAAAGTTTTTGGTGTTCTAAAATTAGTATTGAGCTAAATGTCGTGAAAAAATTTGAAAGACTTTTTGTCAAATATCACACATAACGCAAATACTGCCCCTCCGTCATATTCTACTTGGCTGTTTTTAAACTCATCACTAGTTGATCTTACTAAAAACACTTGTTAGTCCCTGTTGGTCATTAAATAGTGCGTTAAACAGGTATCCAGAAAATTATAATTGAAACAAAAGAATTATTTATAAACACTGTTAGAAATTCAATACTTCAAGAAATAAAAACCAAAAGGAGCGATTGCACTAGATGAAATTATGAAATTAAGGCCAGAAAAACCATTTAATGAACAAAACATCTTGTAAGTATCAAAGAGCGTTGCGTGAAACGAACACAAAGAAACTGCAGTAATTTATAAAAACAACGAAAAGCTTGTAATGAATATAATGAAGTCATTTTATCAAATTTTATTTAACGTCAAGTATTACGAGGTATGATCAAAAAATACGCTAAATGAATTTTTATAGCAGCAATTACTGATGCTACATCCATTTGAACAAGCCGTGACTTGCCAGTCGCCTTCCATATCGGAAAGAGTACCTGTCGCGCATCATAGATTTCGGACAACGCGTTAACATTAAGTTTTGTTTTAAGTTGCAAAACAGTGTCTAAAAAGCTCATAAAATGCTAAAAGAGTGTGTACAAGTGGTATCAGTGGTTTAAAAGCGAAAATGTGTCGGTTGAAGACGAGCAGCGGTTAGGACATCCTTTGACCTCAAAAACAAACAAAAATTGTAAACAGTGGCAAAAACGATTTTTTCAAATAGGCGATTGACTACTCGAAAACTTCCCGAAGAATTGCATCTCGTACGTAGGCGAGTGAGTGCCACACGTCGCTTCTGCTCCACCAGTTTTTGGCCGAAAAAATCCTGTTTGTCCACATCCGCCTTACTCTCCAGATTTAGCACCATGCGACATCCGGCTCTTATCAAAGAAAAACAAACCAATGGGCAGGACCAGAGAGGCGCGCTAGCACTCAAAGCGAGTAGTCGTGTTTGCTAGTTGCTCCTGTTTCTCCCTGTGCTGCACCTTAGGCCCCTCCTACATATGTAGAGGTGAGTTGGGTGCAGTACACCACTAGTATTGTATTTGTATTTATCAAGTCTGATAAATATGCGTGAGTTACAAAAAACCGCTGAGTCCGTCGCAACTAGTTTCAGAGCCGGCAACAATCGTGAATCAAACCGTCAAATGGAAGCATTTCCTAGCGTTCTCATGGCAAGAATTCAAGACCCCAAATTCAAGAATTTGGATTACGCGGAAGAGTGGAGCAGGCTGTAAGGGAATATACCGCCCTTACGGAAAATCAAATCAGCCAAACTGGTGCAAGTTCCAGCACAGTGCAACAAGCCACAGCCGACGCCAGAAACCTGAACGCCGAAATGGAATACACCTCCGAAGTGGACGACGGAGACCGGGAGTTGAAATTGGTCAAAAATCGCTAACAAAAACCACCAGCAGGAAGGGAAAGTTCAGGTCCATCAACAAAGAACTCCATCAGCAATCGGTACGAGCCCTTATCAGACTCTGAGCCGGAGAACGACCGAGAAAGGTAAAAAACGAAAACACGAAAAACGAAGACACCTCCTATTGTCCTCCGTGAAAAAGTAGCATGGGGAAGCATCCTCGACACGCTTCATAAAGAGAACATAAACCCCAGGGCAGCCATCAACAAAGCTCTGGGCATACGAATCCAACCAAACACTGAAGACGACTTCAGGAAAATAGTAAAGTTACTCGACGATAGGCGGCTGCCCTGTCACATTTATCTCTTACCAAAAGAGAAGCCAATTCGGGTAGTAATTAAGGGGCTTCCAGAGTCCTTATCAGACTCGAAAATCAAAAACGACTTTGAAAAGAAAGGCTTGCCAATCCTAAAAGTAAGGAAGATGTTAAGTGGCAAAGACAAAAGCCCATTGCCGCTAAACTACGTAGAAGTGACGAAAACACCGGAGAGAAAGAAGATTTACGACCTCAAGTAACTAATGTATTGAAATATACATGTGGAAGCTTCACGAAAAGGCAGGAGGGGCGTGATCCAATGTCACCGCTACCAAAAGTTCGGCCACTCGCAGCGGTGCTGTAAGACCGCCCCCAGGTGTGTTGCGTGCGCGGGTGACCATCACACCTTAGACTGTACAAAAGTGCGCGAATCCCCCACAAAGTGCTCCAATTGCGGGTTTGAACACACAGCAAATTTCAAAGGGTGCCAACAGTTTCCCAAATCAAAAACGACATCAACTGAAGGTACGCCAACGGCCGCAGTCTATTGCGCCGGCGTATGATACGCAGACGCCACCAGAGGGCAACACTCCACAGCAGAGCAGACAAATTCCGAAAAAGAGAGGCCGAAGCAGAAGTCAAGCGAGTGCTGCAGAAGCTGACCGAACTAACCAGCATCATCGTAGAAGCAACGAAAGACGCGCTCAACTTTGGGGATGGCACCGCAAAAATCCTCACAAAGCTTCAGGACATCCTAGCGGAGCTTAGGGAGGGACCATAAGAGACCACGCCCCAAGGTGGGGCGCAGTAGTATAAAATTACTGCATACGAAAACACCAGTACCATTTGTAACTTTCCGTCGAAGGTTATAGGGCTAATAAGTTCCGGGTACTTCATTACCATCGAAAATTTAGTTAGTCGTCTCAAAAATAAAAACCGTGCCAAAATAAAAACGTTTTGACACAATTCTCGGCATTGAGAGGGCAGTAACGAAGCAGCTGAAGGCCCTTCCGAAAGAAGCCTTCCAGAAACGCTTCTAATCACGGAATCAACGTTGAGATGAGTGCGTTGCTAGTCAAAGAGAGTACTTCGAATGAGATTAATTCAAATTTGACGTAAACCTATTACTTTGTTCCTCATAGATTCATTAAAGGTATTTTTTGATCACAACTCTTACGTATCCCAAAAAATCATTCAGATAGCTTGGACAACGACAGAGATTTAGACAAATAAAAATAGACTTGTTCCCGCCTCTTAATTGTAATAGCATCCGTCTGTTGAGTTTTCATGCATTCGCATAGTTATAGGTTTGTTAGCCCAGAGAAAAATACATGTAACCAGATTCAAATAATTTGCCTAAACTGGATACCATAAAAGTAATCAACTATTTTAATAAAATAGAAGGCTGTACTAGCGCAGCAAGGGTAGGTAAAAAATTACAAAGGTATTTTTCAATAAAAATTAAATTGTTTTCAATTTATTAGTTTATCAAAAGTCAAATTAAGTTTAAATTTTTTGAATGAAACCGTTGTGGACCTTATTAACGATATTCCAATAGCTGCAGTAAGTAATTCTTGGATATAGTTGCATGGAGCGCTCGACCATAATACGGCTGGTGTGTGAAATTGGATAGAGATCTGTTATCCTAATAGGTGGATTGGTACAAATGGTACTATTCTATAGTCACCAAGAGGTCCTGACTTGTCTCAATTAGACTTCTTTTCATAGTGTTTTATAAAGGGCCACGTCTACCGAACACCTATCCACAACAGGGACTTACTTGTCCAACGAATTCAAGTTGGATTTCAGCTGGTAACCACGGAGATGTTGCAGGGAGTTTCAGAGAATCTCGTCAAAAGAGCTAGATTGTTATTTTGACACATTGTTCAATTAAGCGAAAACTCATAGCACTCTCTCTTTATATAATTAAAAATACAAAATTTTGTTTAGTGTTAACAACCGAAGATATTTATTAAAGCATATGTAATTGGGAACATGTTAATCGGTCAATAAGGCATGAAAAAGTCTACTTAAGTATTTACCAATATTTCGTTACATATTATAACTTTGTCAAGGTACTACAAGGCAGACAAGTAAAGCGAGTTGCTTAAAAGTAAACGAAACTTACTACAATACTATTTTTAGTACTATACTTCTAATTGTGTTTTTTGAATAGTAAATAGCTAATATATAACAAAAAAAAATAAAATGATAGTGTTCCCACAAATTAGACCAAATGAACTGGACAAAGTTTTCAACAACATGTTGAGACGTACTAATTTGTGTATAGAAGTTCATGGTGAACACTTTCAACGCCTCCTGTAAAGTATTGAATGTTCAGTATGTTGTTATTCACAATATTCTGTATTTCTTACTTTTAAATAAAAATTATAATATATTAGTAATTTACTTTTCTGTAAGTATTTGTACCTCTGTATTCATGGCGGGCCTCTTTTATTTTGGCCACTTTGCATAATAAGGGCAAAAACTCCATCTTTAATAAAGGAGAGTGCTTTAGAAGTGATTTCTACACATTCTACATTCTACACATTCATAGACGAAATTTGTAACTATGATCATAATTAATATAGTAAACTAACACAAAATTATTAATTAATTTGATATACACAAACGGCCGAGGTGGTACAGGGTTAGTGCACATTCCTCTGTATTTAAAGGTCATGGGTTCATACCTGTCCCCAGTCGGTCAGTTTTTCAGGAAAAAATGTAAACTCATGCCTTCCCGGATGAGGAAGTAAAATCATAGATAACATGTCAGTGTTACGTTTGGCAAATTAATATCTACGGAACCCCTCCTAAGTACGGCTAAATTTGAACAAATTCAAACATTTTATAGTTTAAAGGGAATATTTCCGGGGACATCGGAATGGAATGACATAAGAAAGTTAATGGCGCCCAAACCTGTAGTAATGTAGTAAATTTAATTAATAAAACGACATTATAGTATTCGCGCCATGGAGACTGTTCAAAGCAAAAGATTATGAGCATTTCGAGTTATTTCGGTTTAATTCAGCCCGATTTGTAAATAATGTTGGCCATACCGAAAACTAGCCGAAGTAACGTTTTACCACAAATTTCAGTTACTTAACATAATATGTTTGCATAGTCTTCTGTAGTTGAACTATTATTAAAGTCCATGTCATATAAAGTGACAATTTGTAAGCGCCTCCAAGTAATGTGGAAAAGTAATTATACGATAATTATTCAGGAACACCCTGTATTCTGGATTTTGTGAATTCTTTAACTTTCAGTGTAATAACATATAAAGGGTGTCTCAGCAAGAACTTGAATTTCGAATTGCGCCATTTTCGACTGTCAATTGTTGAGCCAGCCATATTTGGTACCTATTTGTTTTATTAAAAACATTGACATTTACGAAAATGGTGCATTACAGCTTGGAAGAATGTTTTTTAATTGTGAAAACCCATTACAAAAATGGGAAACATTTTACTGTGACTATTCGGAAGTTACGTGATCATTTCGGCGTGTATAGTCGACCGTGGCGACCTGCTATTGAAAATTTAATCAAAAAATTTGAGCGGATGTTTTCGTTGGAAGATGAAAGACACCCACAACATCAGCCCAAAAGATCGGCAGAAAACATCGCAGCTGTGAGGAACAGTGTGGCATCACGACCAACATCTCTATCCGACATCGTTGCCAGGAAATAAACCTTCATCGCAGCACTCCTCAACGAATTTTGGGGAAGATTTACACCTTCATGCTTACAAGATCCAACTAACTCAACAGCTGCAGCCTAACGATCATAGACAGCGCAGAAACTTTGTCAACTGGATCTTGGAACAACTGTAAACCGACGATGAATGCCACAACAAAATCATCTCTAGTGGCGAGGCTCATTTCCACCTAAACGGCTTCGTTAATAAGCAGAATTCTCGAATCTGGGAAGAGGAAAATCAACATGCCTTTCAAGAACTTCCGTTATATTCTCAAAAAGTGGGAGTTTCGTGTGCCATATGGCCTGGAGGGATAATCGGACCCTACTTTTTTGAAAATGGTGAAGGTACCGCCTTGACTGTCGACGGCAATCGTTATCGGGCCATGTTGAGAGACTTTTTTGGGAAAAATTAGACGGAATGGAGTTAAATGAGATGTGGTTTCAACAGGATGGCGGCACCTGTCACACCATACCTGAAACAATGACGTTGTTGCAAACCAAGTTTCTAGGTCGTGTGATTTCTCGTTTTGAAGACCATAACTGGCCGCCAAGAAGTTGCGATTTAACTTGTTTGGATTAGTTTCTCTGGAGTTTTTTGAAAACTAAGGTCTGTGCGAACCATCCTGGGGCAACTAAGGAACTCAAAGAAGAAATTTCACATCGATTTCGTCAAATTCAGAAGCCCTTACTGCAAAATGTACAACAAAATTTCGTCCAAAGAGTATATGCCTGCCAACAGAGCAACGGTGGTCAATTAACCGATATTTTGTTTCTTGTGTAGATGTCATTACTACCTCCGTACATATGTAGAAAAAAATGTAAATAAAACATTAAAGTAATATATTTTATTTACTTTTTAAAACTCAAGTTCTTGCTGAGACACCCTTTATATCTAAGGTAAGTCAATACTGTGATTCTGCAGAACGTGGTCATCCAGTGGCGTACGATTCTGTCACATCGTGCGTAGGTATTTTGATGATTTTCCAACTACAGATTTAGGATTAGATTTTTTGTTCTTTAGTTGCTTTCGACACCCTCTAATGGAGTGGCGCCCTTTTAAAACGATGCTTTTCACCTAAGGTGTCTTTGGACTTAACTTATAGCTTACGTCGAATCCCCCCAAAATTCACGCTTCCTGGCCGTCTCAACCCGGTAAGACCAAAGAAATTACATCTACTTATCTTATACACCCTTTTAGGGCGTAACGCTAAAGTATCTTATCACAAGTTTTCGGATTAAGAAGGTCTAATAGAAGTTTATATTTTACGAGATATTTACAAATCTAGCGGTATCACTTTCACACCGGTTTTTTACATTATTCATTTATGTATCTATCTGCATATTGAAATGAACTTATTTCTAAACCCATTTGAGTTTCATAATGGTGTTTTAAAAGGTTGGTTAACACAGTAATTAACCTTATTAAACGTCAAAATCGAATAGAAAAATGACAAAACTGTCATATTCAAATGTCAAAACGTCAATGTCACCAACTATCACTAAAATCCCTAAATCAATTATATGTCAAAAAGTACGTTTTTTTCTAAATTTTCCTAAATGTTTAGCAAATAGATAAAGTAGTATAAAAAACTCGTTTCATACGTCGTTTTATCACACCCGTTCATTAGAAAACGAGCCTCGTAGAGGCTCGTTTTCTAAACTTGAACTCGTGTGATATAAACGTGTCTTATGAAATTTGTTTTTTAATGTACTATTTACTTATACAAATCTTTCTTAAATTGCCTTTGAGTACTTATCTAGATAGGAGGGTTTTCTATTAGACTTCTTAATCCAAAAGTTGCCACTTTATATGAAATAGAATTTTAATTTATTATATAGAGAAAATTGTCTACGGCATTTTACGCAGATACCCGAAAGAAATAAGTTAGGATGGCTAAATAATCACAAAAGCTATATGTAGGATGCAGTCTACCGTAAGTTTTCAAGTATTGACAAATATTGTATTTCATTTAAATAAAATGGCGTACACGCAATTACGTTACACACACAATTCAAAATCTACAGTACGGCGGATTACATTTACAAATTAATCCTCCCATTTTAATTTTAATAGTATTCTGCACAAATGCGATGTTAATTAAACAACACTTGCAGCTAGGCGTTTTACATAACAGCATTTCATTAAAATGTCTAGATATTGTGAAACGTCTACAAATTGCATTAATCAATAAAGGTTTTTGTGTGCTTCATATGAGATGCATTTACATTCACATTAAAGGCACGTAATTTATTATTTTTTAGAAGAAGTAAACGATTTCCTTAGAAATAGTAAATGATTTATAAATATTTCCTTGATACAAATAAGTGAGAATAGAATTTAGCATCACTACATGACCAGGTTATCGCTATTAACAACGGGACCATTTCATGAGATTTTGTTTTCCGCCTCCCTTATAATCCTTCAACGCTTACCTTAGTATACTCGTATACTGCCCCCTCCCCCACCAAAAGTACTCATATATTTTGAATAATTACAGAGTTATAGACAAATAGAGAGTGTATATTTATTCGC
>JAHWXV010251543.1:0-17841 GCA_024586415.1 Phrixothrix hirtus | reverse complement strand
TGTGTGTGTGTGTTGTGTTGGTTTTCAGGGTAATCCCTCCCGTAAATATGCTTTGGTTCTGAAGACATATTTACGCGAGGGATTACCCAGTGAAACCAATAAACCATCTAATACTCGCAGAAACTTAAAATATATATTTTTGGTATTTATTGCTCTAACTCAAAAACGCTCAAAAAACGACGTTTCGAAAACTGCACTCTCTGCACAAACCGAATTAGAATCTACTACGGTTTTACTTGTTTTAAAAAAGCCTTTTCTACATTTTCCTAGTAAATTTAAGGTTATCAAAACAAATTTGCAATAACCAACAAATATCATTGATTCTGCAAACATAAATTATTGCAAGTATATTTTAATTAAAAAAACAACGATTTAAAATCTGGAGAATTATTAATTGGATACTGCTATTCCAAAACTAATTATTATTGCTTATTTACATCTAGTTCTATTTACCAAAGTTCTCCAATTTTTTATGTCAATATCCTAATTAAAATACCGTAAAATTTTTGAAATCCATCTAATAAGGCAATCATATATTAGATAAAGATCAAAGGATAACTTAAATTTAAAATTTTCATCAGCGGAAGAACAACCGCCATGGAATTCCTGAAACCACAGAAAAACGCAACTGAAAATATTTTTGTAGAGAACTTGCTAAATATATTAAAATTTATATAAATATTTGCCAAATATTCAGAAAAGTAATAAATATGACAGACATCATAGCAACCTTTACCTCAAGTTCGCCTTTTGGTAAACACGGACCTTTTCCTTAAGCCTATGTCTTGAAACCAATTAACTCTATTGAGATAACAGACAAACCATTTTCCTTTATAAGAACGTTCAATACTCAAGATATAATAATTACTGATACCTAATTATACAAAAAACCTTTAAATATTGCAGATTGTTATCTAGAATTATCTTACAAGTTACATATTACATAGGTCGGAATAAAGCGTTTGATATGCCCACTCTAGTAAGATTTACTGTTTAGAAAACGAGAATCCCGATTATTACATTATGGCCAATGACAATATTAACTCTAAAATAAACGATACAAAGAAAAAGATAATAGGTTTTACTAGACATTTAAAATATATAAACATGGTACCTATAACTTTCAAAATTTGTAGATCAAGAACAGTAAAGAGATTTGCTAGCGAATTACCGCCCTTTTCAGTATACACTTTTTGGTTAGAATCTACATTCATCCAAAGAACACGACAATCTTTGCCTTATTACTCAGATCATCACCCAGATATGAGTAACAATAAAATAATTAAAAAGAAATTCTGAGCTACTTCTTTAATACAAGAAAGGTGACATGTAGAAGAAATTACTTAAACACCCATAAAAATTTTAGGCAATTACCAAAATTTAAAATTAAAGTTATTCAAAACTATCACTCTACTTACAGTGAAAGCTATGTTCCTCATACAGATTACATAGATATTAAAGATATGCAACACATTATTATGAATAATCATTAATGTTCAAACAATATTTGGATAAATTGGAGCAACTATTCAATGAAATATTTCCTAAAATTCATGAAAAAGCCAAATTTAAAGAGAAATAATTGACGAACTGGGAAACCTAATATCTTCTATTAATAACCTAAACGTAGAAGATGCTAAAATGTATGACGATTTTATTGGAAAATCAATTGGATCGTCTACTAGACAAATGAAGCATTACAGAAAAGCAAAGTCATGTACTAGACGACACTACTAACGCCTTTGCTATTGACTCTAAGAATCCTGAAAAAAATCAAAATAGTACAAAAATTGAAATAATTTTTGAAAGATTAGCTACTTATAATACTTTAGACTAAGTAATCATATCTGTAGCTATTCATTATAACTTTTGCTCAAACTCATCGTTACAATTATAATTAAAAATAATGGCTTACATAATAACTTATAGAGCATATTAAAATCTAAGAGAAACTTCCAAAGCAACCCGTGATTTACCTTATCCCGTTAACTCAAGCGGCTATACGAATGATTTGTGCAAATACAAACTTTTCAAATAAAAATTTGTTTTAATAAAAGAATTCGTCAAATATCAGTAGATACAATTAACTCAGTAGTAACTAGTGTCAAATGAGGGAGTCAGTTATTTTATATGGCTTGTTTTGGTATTTTTTAGACGACTATTGATAGCCGGTAACAGTAATAGGTTGTCCAGATTTTCCATAAAAGTTTTGTGTTTAGTCGAATAATGGGAAAGTATTTTGTAAATTTTATTGATACAACCCTCTTCAATAAATAAAACAATTAATAAATCATGAATTTAAATTACATTTATTTTGAGAATAATCATTTTTTACCTCAAAACTATCCTTAACACAACATTTAAAGATAACCAAACTTAGCAGCCTTTACTATTTCAATTGCACTCTATTGAAATAATAAAAATTAATGGATGCGCTTGGGGTAGTTTTCTCAACGAAACGATAATTGGTATTAGATGCATTAATTACCTATATAAACGACCAATACATGTTCGACATTAAACCAAATTAAAATTGTTGTTTAACATTAATTAATTATAAATATTTTGTTAATGAAAACGCTTCTAGACTTTTTGAGCAGATGGTGATAATCTTGCCATACTTTAGCTAAAATAAGATAAATTATTGTATGGTTTATTATAGAAAGTTCCCAATGCGTTAAAGTTATCCATAAACAAATGATTTATATAACATATTTTAAACAGAGTAAAGGGAACCGGTGGCCCGATTGGAATAGGCAGCTTGATTGTTTCTAATTTTAGCAACTTCATTTCAAATTTGAAAACAAAATTTTTGTTGTATTTAAGATAGTGAGATATACATCACCGAGATGTGCCCGGATCGGAGCACGGCCTTCACACGGCTGTTTTTGAGTCCGGTAGTCTAGCAACCACTCTTATCCGGAGCCCGCTCTTGTCTTGGCCTTGCACAATCGGTTGTTCCACACAAAAAAATCAAACTTTTGGTAGTTGAGTCTATTAACCTTCTTCCCCATAATGTAGTACGCTGGTACCATTTTGAACTTCAAGTAACAAATTTTCTAGCTTTTAAATGTAGTTTTTAATTGAACCTCAACGACTTCTTCAAACTAGCTTAAATGAGTCGGTTGCATAATGAAAAAATAGTAATAATGTCAACATTTAAAATCTGTAAGGGTTAAAGTTCTTTTACATTATTTCGCACAATTATGTACCACTACACCTTCTGTGTCAAAATAGGATATTTATATAAAGTTACATCGAATAGGGAGTCAGTTATTTTATATGGCTTGTTCTGCTATTTTTAGGCGACTATTGATAGCCGGTAACACTAATAGGTTGCCCAGATTTTCCATGAAAGTTTTGTGTTTAGTCGAATAATTGATAAAGCCCCCTTCTTAGTTATAATATTGTATTATTTTCGGCTTATTCTCTGGACCACTTAATCATTTTTTTTACTTTTGTTATATCACATACCATGATAATTTTGTAATCACCAAATTCTAAGATTGGAGAAAACGTTTCCCTTTTTTATGTGCCCATATCTGTCATCATAATAATAGCAAACGACACAATAAAGCACTGGTGGAAAATTTGTCTATTGCTACATTGAAACCAGTGGTTTTGTACCTGTAGTATAAATCTTTTACTTCTCGCTGCTTTTCATTTTTTGTCGCCCTTCAGCTACCATTTTGATATATATATATATATCTGTCCATATTAATAGATTTTAACTGAACGTTCAAGTGACCGAATATTTATATCATATCTGACAAGCTCTGTTGGCATGTATTGCGTGAACCTTGTTCTTCATCACCATGTAAACACTTGTCCATCAACTGTGAGGCATGCCGAGGGTTCATAATGTGTTCTTGGGTTCTCGTTTATCTAAAATCATATCTCTGTAGTAGCAGCAGCTACTAACACCTCAAAATCGATTGATAGTCATGGTAGTGCAATACAGTGAATGGGCATCGTTTCTCTTTCCCTTTCAGATCTTCCATTGCCAGACAGCTGTCGAGCCCTTCTTCTGATATATCGTTCCATAATTAATATAAAATGGAATTCAACACCCTTGTTTCAAAATTAGCAAATTAAAAATGAGTACCTACCTGTGTACGTTGCGTGTTACAGCAAATTTTATCTTCTACGAAATGTAGAATGAGTATGTTTTGTTAAGAATTTTTAGGAATTTATAAGTAATATTTTAGCTCACGCATAACATGCAGTATAATCCCTGATGTCTGTCAATTTTATTTTGTTTGCAAATATTTGGAATCTCTCTAACAACTAAACACTTATTTACAATTTACTTAATGTTTTGATAATTTTTTTTAATATAGCTATTCGTTTTTTAATTTATATAGCACAACGTATAAACAACCCATATATTTGGTCTACTATTATAAAATTGGAATCTTATTTTTGTAATTACACACAAAAATCCATATAAAATATGTAATGGTACTAAGGTACCATTAGTACCATTAATAACTCAACAAAACATTGCATCTATTTTAATTTTTATAGTTATACATTTTGTTACATTCAAGCAGTCAATAAATACAATAAACAACATTTCTGCGAATGTAAAATATGGCCTCTTACATAATTAACCGCTTTTCTGTTGGTTACAACAGTTAAATTGGAGCTATATCTTGCAGAACTTAGTATACAGGGCTTATTCACAAGGTTTCTTATGCATTACTTATCAATCATACGTTTTGGTTTGACTGTGAATAAGCATCCATATGGCTTATAATACCTTATTAGTAAGGCCGTTTATATGGATTTGGACGAAATATTAATATGTTTAACTTATGTGGGTTAGATCGAAATTTATTGATAATAAAGGAATACTTCTACATTCCTAATACTTCAATTAAAATATATTCAAAGTACTTTCTCTCAACTATAATGCACTTAGCCATTCTTTTTTTTCCACTACGTAAATGCTGCAAGCTATTCTTCTATTGAAATGCAAAATATCTGTATACAGCATCAAAATTCTCTACCTCAGATTGCAACTTCGAACAACGTAAAATATTTTAGTCCAAAAAATATCTAAAGATCGAACATTGCTAGATTAGGTGAGTATGAAGAATGTTCCTTCATTTTAATATTTTTTTAGTAAAAAATTCAAGGGTTTCACTCACTGTATGTGATGAGTTGTTAGCATGACGTAGCATAATTCTATTGTTTTGCAAAGTGTTAAGAACATCTGACAAATACTTTTCAACATAATTGCATTGGCCAAGCCCGTATTCCCAAAGAAAACCGCATACATAACTTTCGTCATTGCTGTATAGGAACCTCCAGCTCCTCTTTGGTGTCTTACAAATCCATATTCCTCTAAAATTATTTAAACCATCAATAAGCGGTAAGTAAAGTTCTTTCTCAGGAAAAGTCGAATACAAACTTTCTTAAAGTCATAGCAAATGATTCTTCTAAAATACTTTTGTGATAACCGCATAACTTTACTGCATCTAATAATTAATTAACAACGCTTTAGCTAACTTAGCTTAATGAAAATAATACTGCTGGCAGCCAAAAGACTGACGAAAACAAAATTGTCGATTTTATATTTCATTTTATTCGGTTTTATCCTCGTATCTGATTATAAATATATTTACAATTTGATGAAATCCTTTTATTTTATTTTATAATGAAACTTTATTTTAGCCTTGTAATCACAGCTACTCCAACAGTTACCATTATTATTTGATTCATGAATAGTGCTTTCAAGAAAATAACACATAATTACATCCAAGTGTGGAGGACTCATTTTACTGGACTTATCTACGAGGAACAGGTAAAGCTTGCATGAAATTATTATATAAATCTGTACTATACAAAATTCTTAGTCGGTTTGTTGTTTCCAATGGTTATTATTATTCTTCGGGAATTTAAGATACCAATAAATGACAAACCCCTCAATGGGTTTCTAAAATAACCCTTTTTTGAGGAAAAATAAACTGTAACAGCTTTTTATTCTATTATGAATTTTACCGGAACGCAGTGGAACAGAATGCCAACAAGTTGAGAAAAATAAAACGCAGTGAAAAATCTATCTAAATTTATTGTTTCAGATCTCATAAACTAAAGTATATAGGGTGTTTCAGATAATATGACATTCGTTTTAAAGGTTGCAGGGAGACCCCACGGATACATTAATAAACGTAAAATTAAAAAAATTACGAATACAAGAAAGCCCATTTTTACTTTCTCTTACGTATATGAACTATAGTATAGAGAAAGTTATGTTTTCGGTTAAAATTTTCGATGTCCAGTTTTTAGCGGAAATACACGTTTTCAGGTCCCCTGAGTCCGAAAAACATGTTTTTAGCAACTGGTCTGTGTTTGTGTGTGTGTGTGTTTATGTGTGTGTGTGTGTGTGTGTGTGAGTGTGTACGTATGTGGTGAAGATATCTCGAAAACTAAACATCGTGGAAAAGTAAAATTTTATATACAGGTTTATTACCGCCTTAGCACTTCTGTGTAAGAATTTTGTTAAAATCAAATGACCGGAAGTGCTACTTTATTCTTGTGATTTTTAGATTCTTTGCAATGTTTTTAGAAAACGACTCTAACGATTTTCTTAAACTCGCCACGTTTCCTGCGCCTGTAATTCTATACTCCATGAACTAATTGGTTTCTCTGAGAAAATTCGTTGAAGTGGGTTATTGAGAAAAATCTCTAGATTTAAACAAGGTTTTGTCTGGCGAGTAACTTGGATGGGTCACCGTTCCAATTATCGTACTCAAAATAAAATGAATTAACGTTTTAATAATTTGTGTGAATTATTTACATACTTAATTACTTTTTATTTAAATATATAAATTATTTTTGCTTTAAATGAGCTCAAAATTTAATTATAAAACGTTTAGTACATGTATAAAGGAAATTATAAATGGATGAATTATTGATACCTTTAAATTAGTTTTATAGTTTAGGTGTATAGGAAAGTCACTAACGTCAATAAATTCAAATTAAATTTAAAATGTGTAAGTGAAAGCCGTGTGTTGTCTCACACCAGATTTTTTCTAATTATGTACAAGGAACCACCTATGGTTGCATTTAGACTAAAACTGTTAAATCATTCATAAAATTGTAACTGACCTACCTGACAGTAACGATTGACAATAACATACGCTTTTACAGCTGTAGCAGACACATTGCGATTTATTTATTGCAAGAAATAACGCAATAAGAGGATTCCCCTTTCACACAACTGAAAGGATTTAGAAATAATGTATACAATTTTTTTAACAATTTTGATAATAAGAATAGAGTTTAGTCATGCATCGTTCTAAGAAGATGCGATTAAATGTAAAGACATCTTAAGCAATTATTTGTTGACAGTTTTTAATTTTACACCTAAAAATAGATTTTCATTTCTGAAATTGGGTGAAATCACCCTACATTTCAAATAAAAGTGCTTTAAACACTTTGGACCATTTTAGATTTTTCTAGTTGGCTTTGTAATAGTATTCAGAGTAATGGCACTATAATTTTCCCAATTCGACTTAGAATAATAGAACATTTTTTTATACGCTGTTTCAAAAGCAATTTTAAAAACGTGATATTAAGGGAATATTGTAATAGTTGATATCTTTAAAACTATCTTATTGATCAGACCTAATGTAATTAATTACCTTACGTTTTAATACTTTCAAGACAGTTTTGCCTGATATTTTCTACGGATACATAATTAATTACCTAAATGGCCAATTAGATTATCTTGAACATTTCAGTCACATTATTACAAATTCTTTAGTACCATTTTTGTGAAATTGTTAATGATGTTAAAGTATGTTAATTCGCTTACAAACTTATATCTCTTAATTTAATTTTCCATTTTACAATTTTTAAATCCATATTAATTGAATCATACCTATGTAAGTTCTTCATTATTACAGACTTGTGCATGACTTTATTAGTATAAAAGAACAAATCAGTTAAACACGCTGTAGATGGGAACAAATTGCGATTTAGTTTTTATTATTAAAACTATAGTTAGACAACGAAACGCATCTAGTAACTGACCTAAAATAGCATAATTACGTATATCAAAATAAGGGGCGCTGACATTTACAAAGTGGTATCACTTTGCAGTCTTGTTTTTATGGGTCTGCTTCGAAAATTAAAATAATCACGTACAATTCTGTTCTACTAGGGAAATGTTTATTTAGTAAGAGACACTTACTCGATGATATTTGTACATTTGAAAGCATGTGCATAGTTGACTCGTCACTATTAAAGAAAAGATTTTTTGTATTCGTATTTCTTTTAATTTTACGCTCATTGGGGTATGTATGGGGCTTGATTTCATCCATTAAAAGGAATAGCGTATTATCTGAAACACCCTGTATAAAGCTTATAGTCACATGCAACCTTGTTTTTGAAGTATTAATGGCAAGATTTTAAAAATTTTAATTTAAATCTACTTAATTAGGTAATATTTCAATTATGGTCCATAAATTAGTTAATCAAGTCAGAACCATTTACATCTCCGGTTAATAAAGGCGAATCTTTGCCTCTTGACTATGTTACCATAAGTTTTCTAGAAATTAAACAATATTGGGTTTGTCCCACAACTCATTTATTTACTGTAGAAATGGTAGAAATAAATAAAGCACAAAATGATTGCTTATTTTAGGAATTTTACCGTGAATCTCAGGCTAATACTAGCTACAATCGGATTCTTGACTTTAACAGTAGCTTTAGAATTAGATAAAGACAGCCTTTGAAAACAAAAGAAGTTATACGATCCCGCTGGAATTAAAGACTAACAATAATAAACCATTAGTCTTTAATTCCGGTGACTAATTTAAAAAGCATAATTTCTTTCTACTTTGCTAATTTAAATTAAATGATATCGTACATTCATTTAAGTTAACTGCTGATATATTATAGGAAGTTAAGCAACTAGGTAACTATCAATAACAACTAACGCGTAAGATGACATTAGATTGACGTAGGCTGTAAAACCTTCACCAGAAATGCTGATGTGTACGTACTGAAAAATGCTGAAGATTTCTTTGTATCGTATTTCTGATTGGATATACCAGAATTATGTATTTTATGAATGTAAGTTAAGGTTCTGAAAAATTAAAACCAGTTTAACGAGTTGTTTGGGAATTATGAATTTAATAAAGCCGGGTGTCATGCTGCCAACGAGTACTTCGTGTCAGTACACAAAATACACCCCATAAAATATTTTATAGTTCTTTTATGAAGTTTTAAAAATTAAAAGGACAGTTAAAGTTTATGTATGAAATGTGGAGATATTTTAAAATGACTATTTTAGTTAATTACGCTTTTACACATGGTAAGTATCATGTAAAAATTAATCTCAGAGCTGTAAATTTTAATTACTCACAAAAAATTCTAATATAATTGGAAAAATTATCGCTGACATCCTTAAAGTGTCAGTATAATTTTGGAAGGTAAATTAATTTGTGACCACACCTTTAGAAAACATCAATTCATTGTTAAAGCGAAATAATTACTGTAAACAATTAGGTTACGCTCTCGCCTGTTCATTGTTGAGCAAGTTCAAGCTGATAAAAGTTCAACTTACAATCTTAAAACCATTGCATAGTATATTTCAATTGACAATTTTGTAACTTTTCAAAAGCAAAGAAGGTATCCGTACTTTCTTCTACGGAAATAGCTACACGTTAGATTTTAGCACTGCAATTTCTACTTTACTATGATTACATAATTTCTCTACATCATATATTTTCATTCATATTTTCGAACAATACTTATGTGTAATCTACAAAGGAAGTTAATTTAGCCCTTAGGATTTAACTTTCAAGTTCCGTTCTGGAACAAATTTTTGTCTTTGCGTAGCTACTGCACCGTGAATGACCTAGACATCCGTTCACAAATTTCGTCTTTTAATTAAATAAAAATATAGAAGTCACCATGAATCATTGAATTTGCTTTGCTGTATGCCTCGCCAACTGAGTCACATACATACAGAATCGGAAATTTAGGAAATTCATACAAAGCGTTATAGGGATGGATGAGGAGCGTTTTTAAGCCTTATAGTTGATAAAACAGGTCTACTACTGCTTTTAACTAAAAATCATGCATTATAGTTTCCCATGAAAACATCCGTCATAGCTAAAAGTGAAAAAAAGCAAGTCACGCTTCTACCGTAGAGTTGATGATACTATTTAAGACATGAAAGTTTATCTTTAGCTTATTAAACTCCTAAATTGTGAACTATTGTGAACTACTATTAGCCCTAAACGTTATATGGTGGAGCAGTTGAAATGGTGCAGGACTGGAACGCGTTCAACCAAAACTTCCCTTTCAAAAGGAGTACAAATATAAATTCATAAATTTAGGAGGGATTGTAAAAAATGACATTAATTTTATTCTTTTTGTTGTAGAGTTAAATTTGCGATCGTGTATTTAGAATCGTCTACGGATAACCAAGCTTGTCTGTATTTTTGCGACAATGCTCTTACTACTTTTGTAATTGTAGGAAAGCCACTCATGGTGTCACTGTAGCTACTTGTCGAGCTACTGTATAATTGAGTGCTATGCGATAATGATAGAATTGTTCTTTTGCCACTAGCTTGACCGCTTTAGTTTTTAGAGGATTATTTTGGAGGTTTCGCTGTTTTTAATCGGTATAATTTGTTTTAAATTCATTATGAATGCTGTAATACACATGTCTAGCGTACCTTTTTTGTTATATGCCTTAACTTCTTCTGGAGGTTGCGTCGGTTTCGGCATCGCACGTATGCCCTTAATGCGCAATTTAATTGGAACATCAATTGGATCAAGTTTTTGCCATCAAACCTGTTAATGATTTGTAAATTCAAACCAGCAGCCACTTTGTGTTGTATTACTTGTTATTACTTGTTCCATAATGCAATGGAACTGCCTTTGAAAAACAATTTCAACAAAATTCACTTTTAAAAACTATAATTTGCAAGGCTCGATACTCTAAATGATCTGGGCGCAAAACTTTTTAGAGATACTGGATCGTTACGATGTGATTTACTAATTGAGAGTACAATTAAAAACTTCATATTTTTTATACAGGCTTATACATAACAACAAACTATTGATAACCGTATTCACGCGTTAGCAGTATGGTTACCTTAAAAACATTTTAATAATTAAAGTTCATAAAGCTATTTCTTATTAAACTCTAACACATTACATTGAATGTAGAAGTTCTTTTGAAAGGTAATCAGAAATACTAATCATCTAGAAATTGCTGATAGTAGCCGATCTAGACTTTGGAAAATAGTTCTTATCTCAAAAAACTATTTCCAAAAGCGACAAATTATCCTTTGAGGTACTTGAGCTCCTAATTCCACTATACCCTATAAGCAAGATAAAGGGTGTCTCAGCAGAAAATTGAATTTTAAAAGTAAAAAAGATATATTAATTTAATGTTTTACTTACATTTTTTTTCTAGATATATCGGAATTAGTAATGACATTTACACATGAAACAAAATATCGTGCATTATTGGCAGGCAACGGCAACGGCTGCCGGATTTGACTAATTTGACGTGAAGTTTTTTTTGAGTTCCTCAGTTGTCTCAGGATTGTTCGCATAGGACTTACTTTTCAAAAAACCGCAGAGAAAATAATCCAAACAAGTTAAATCGCAACTTCTTAGCGGCCAGCTATAGATTCCAAAACGAATAATCACACGACCTGGCAACTTGGTTTGCAACAACGTTATTGTTTCACGTGCGTTGTGAGAGGCGGGGCCATCCTGTTGCGACCACATTTCATTTAAGTCTATTACGACTAATTCTTGGCAAAAAGTCTCTTAACAAGGTCTGGTAACAATTGCCGTCGACAGTCAAGGCGACAACTTCAAAAAAGTAGGGTCCGATTATCCCTCCTGCCCACATGGCAAACCAAACTGTCACTTTTAGAGGATTTAACGGAAGTTCTCGAAAGGCAATATCGGTCGTATGGAGATGCTTGGTCATGCTGCTACACTGTCTCACAGCTACAATGTTTTCTGCCGATCTTTTGGGCCGATGACGGGTAAGGTGTCTTTCATTTTTCAACGAAAACTTCCGCTCAAATTTTTTGATTACATTTTCAATAACAGATTGCGACGGTCGATTATGCACGCCGAAATGATCACATAACCTGCGAATCGTCACAGTAAAATTTTCCCCTTGGAGATATTATACTTATAAGATTTTAAACAAATCAATGAACGGTAGATAGCACAAGTTTACACTTCAAGTGATAATTATGCAGCTTTGAAGTGAGCATAAGTAGTTGATACCACAGAGTGGTTTTACACCTCTTGAAAGATTTGTACACAGTTGTGTATTATACTTTTTATTATTTATTTAGTTGCATTTGTTATATTTATTGGTTATTTTTGCATAGGATTAATATATTTCCGCACTGTTTAGAATATAATTGTTGGTATAGTTTGATTAAAATATAAAATTATTTCTAATAAAATGTTTTGATACTGTAAAAGTAATATTAACGACAAAAATGTTGTATAGAAAGTAAAAAAGGCAGTTAACGAAATATCTGAGGTATTTCATACCTAACTGTTTAGAACATCGCAGGTATGCTCTCAAGTGGTTTCATTATTTATTTCTAATAAAATTTTTTGAAATTATAAAAGTAATATTAACGATAAAAGTGTTGTTTAGAAAATAAAAACGGCAGTTACCTAAATATTTAAGATACTTCATATAGAAAATTCATTCCAATAATAAAACATAATCGGGTTCCTTATTATTATTTCATACGAACTACATTTCATGCAAATAAAGTTATATTACCCAAGCGATGGTAGGCATAGATAAAGAATACGACAGTTTCGATTTGAGCTTTAATGATGTAAAACTTCCTCAAATTGGAGATCTAGATAAGTAATGTTATTAGTTTTGTGTTTCTACTCTTAACGAATAATGACTAAATAAATCAATTTTTGTTTGCTTCATCTAATGTATTATATTTAGAAATCTTAATATTAAAAATGTGAAAGCAACTGGTTCGCAATTTTACAGTTTGTCACAATTTAGCGAGTCAGTATATTTAAAAAGTATTGGTATTGTCTATCAATGACAATTAGGACTAAAATTTGGTTTGAAAATCTATTATATCGACGACCAAAAGTTAGTTCATATCGATGCTCAAATATCTAGAATCCTAACTTTAACGTCCATTATATCAAAAATTTTCAATCAGTTCAAGTTCCTCATTAAAAATTACATTTGAGCTGCACATTTTCGCAAAATACTTACAGCAATCACTTAACGAGGCTGATTCAATATTGTCAGAAACAAGCTTCCATTTAAGCGACAAGCGCTGATGGCTACTAGCGGCAATGTACGGGTTATAAATTAGAAGAAGACCGCTTGTTCGAGGGAGATAAGTAGGAGATCTGCCACGTTAACTTTTGGTTAACATTGGAGACTTATTTACTTTCGGTTTCGGTTAGCAGTGTAAAGATAAGTACGAATAATTGGTGCTCTTATTTATTTAATTGAAATTATGTTTTACTATGTAGCGCTAATTTGCCTAAATACGAAGTACGAAATGTACTAGAAATATTAACACTGAAATCTGGCCTTGAGAAGCCATGGGTGCGATTCCTGAGGCGACCAGTTTTGATACGTTTCGAGTGATTTTCAGAGTCGCCTGAGGCGTCTGCCCAAGAGCGAATGTTGCGGCAATATATCCACTCACTTCTACGCTTGAATCTACTTAGAAACCAATTGTAGTCTTTATCTATCCTTATTTACCAATATTGGCTGAAGAGTGGTGTCAGTTATATCTACAGCAGCTCCCCTCCACACGGGGAGATCGAAATAAAATTGGTACTTCTTCAGTTCCTTGTCCATCCCTTTATAATTACATACGTAGGTGAACAAGGTGGTGATGCCAGCTGTACTTTCTCACAAATTTATTTTTAGGTTAACCCTTCTTGTGTGAATATCATGTGCCTGCTTAATACGCAAATTTGCCGGTAACATAATATCACAAGCACTCGAATAACTGAAAGAAATACAAAATCATAGCTAAATACAGCAGCTAAATGAAACATCACATAGTGACTGCTAGATTTTGATGCCAGGTAACAGCAACGTTAAAATATGAAAATCATCGTTGCTTTTAGTACCTCTCAAACGCCTGAAGTTACAGTTTTCATTGAAAGATGTTTTGAACTGGGAAAAATATTTGACTGTGTTGATTGCTTACTGTTAGGTTGCGTAGCTACATCAGAACTGAGTGCAGATGGTTGATGCTAAATAAGAGATATTTACATAACACTCAATATTTATAACTTTCTACTCAGAGCTCTGTTTGGCCATCTTTTTGCAGACAATTCCCTTTGTTTTCAACTTCTTAGCTCACCCCTCACCAAACTCACTGAAACAAGGTACCCTATATTTGTCCAGGTTTCTTTTCATCAAAAGAAGTTTAAAGCTTAAATACTTATACTTGACGATTTATAAAGAATGGTATGGTGTGATACTGTTAAAAGCATCTGTATCAGTTTGACTACCCCCCAATACTATTACTGAACAAGGTTGTGATCTCATACAATGTAATATTAACAGTGACGGGGTATTTGGGCGCTACAGTACGTAAGGCGATCACTGATTGTGCAATCCCTTCAAGTGATGTTGATAGATAGCACTTTGAGAAAATTAGAACAAGAATGGTGTATTTTGCCCAACCTTGACGGCGTTGACAGTGTCATTAGATTTAGTCATTTCAATATTCAAGCTTGATTCAGATAGATACGATTGCAATAGCATTTGCGGTTGCTATCCTAATTTGTGCATTATACATACCAGGGCCGCTAGTGTAATTTCAGGATACAAGAAATCGAACATACTTAGAACTATAAAATAGCTTTATTGGTTTTCAAAATATTCCCCTTTATACTCTATATGTTTTTTCGTTGCCATTAAGTTAATTGTTCCTCTCCACTCAAAGGTCAGCATATCCAAATTCCACTCTTGAACGCTTCAATAGGCAACTGTTGTTTCGTTTAAGATTCATAGTTGCATAATTTATATCCCACTGGAATGTCATATACAATTATTGATGTACCTGAATTGAACCATTTAAGTGTTCCCCGGTAGCCTGTTTTTGAGCCTTGGCCAGACTATGGGGAATCCATTGTGGCCATAATTGTTTATACCCCAGTGCTCATGCAAAATTTGGTTTATTTGTTTCATATCGATGGCCAAGGATGGTTAAATTGCTGGTTACATGACGATCTGCATTAATCATTTATCGTACCGCATCAATGTTCTCTGCTGTTTATGATGTCATTGGTTGACCTTAGCGAACTTTACGACTAAGGTTGTAATCTGAATGATCAAGTTCAATCGAGCGGTGTTGTGTCGAGTAAAATCAAACGCATATATTTACTTTAGATTTGTCACACTAATCGTTCGTTTCACGTTAATTTGTATTAATTTGTTTGTTTTTCAACCTGATTTGAAATTTACACGATACTCAATGACTGTGAGTTTGCGCATTTGATTTAGTAGTGTTATATTTTATAAGTTAATCGTTGTTAAGTCTATTTATAAGTTTGCTTTTGCTTTTTCTTATTTTGTTCCATAAATAATATAAAAGTGAGGGTTCGTCACTGTGATTGAATGACATTTTTTCAAAACATATAGCTTTTAGGTTATAATATTTACTGTGGGTGATAGCTTGTTTTACTAGATGGTACTCGTGCGAGTAGTGAAATAGTATTTACTTTACACCACTTAAATCGACACGACACGACGCGGTTCAACTTTATTAGTCAGGCCGCAACCTTAGGTTACTACAACTGAATTTAGATTCTTGATACCATCGTGGTACAGTTATTCCTGAAGGTGCATTATCACCAAAAGCAGTTCTTATATTATCGATATTCTACTTTTCACCTTTTTCAATCGGCAGAGCACTAAATTATTGCTCGAAAACGTTTTTTCACCTTTTTCTAAACTCTAAAACTCTTGTATGTAAATTTTCCTACGAACTGCAGTGTTGCCACATCCCAAAATGTATGCAGCATCCTTAGCGTTCACTTAAATGCAGCAGAAATTATATATTACATAATTTTATAGTTTATTTATTTGGTAGAATTATAAAAAGGTTTTAAACTTGCAATCCTGAACATATATGATTACCCTTCTGCTCGTCTAAATTCCTCTGACAATAATCTCACCTCTTTAGTACAGCAACGCTGTTCTAGTCAAGAACCTACTAGATCTACAACCAAAATATTATATTACCTTTTTTGCCATAGATATGATATAATAAAGAATAACAGTAACACCATGAAGAATTTTTTACACTTCACTTTCACACAAAAGTTGAACATATCTTTCTCATGTTTGTTACTACTTTCCAGCCTTCACCCCATAATTTCTAATAGCCATGGATAAGTAAGCATCATTAAATAAACCAGCCAGCGACATTTTGAGCCCGCAGTCAAAACATAAAACATGCTGTTCTTTAATTTTCCCACAAGCTGTATCATATCATAATTATCGGCCCAGAGGAAAGCACCTGAAGCAAATAGTGGAAATCGTAAGAAGAGTATTGCTCTAATATCAACTTCAGCGTTATTTACTAAATGTCTTCTTTCAAACACAAGACAATGTCGTTAACGAATCGCGACTCTATACCAAGAGTTTTATCCTCATCATCGACAGAACCTTAAGGTTCTAACGAAAAATTCTTTAATAACATCAAGAGACTGTGTAAATAATTTTTGCGATTCTTTCGAAGACTAAAGATCCTTTATCTGATTTCCTATACAAATAATCAGTCATGCGTAATATCTATTAAAAATTGCACATTAAAGCCTAGTATTATTCTACCAAGCAACTTGCTTAAATAGTAGCTTTATGTGATGCAACATCAAACCAATTTTTCCAACAAAAATGGTTGTAACTACAAGCAAGACGCACTTTTAAGTCAATTCGTCAATATTTTTACGATCAACGCCTTTTTGAAAACGTTGAATTGATTCAAACATTGCTGTTTAGAAAATACGAGTAGTACAAAAAACCTGGGCCATCACATGTAATTGTGCCTACGCTTCCTTGCTTAAAACTAGCCTAAACTGTTAATGCTTTGTTGACTGTAAGTGTTCCCACTAACTGAATCTTATATTCTGATAAAAGATAGTGCATTTTCACAACATTATCTTGATGACGTGAGCCATGCAGGATTTTGTAAATGGAAATAACATTAGTATTCGTGCTATAATAAAATATTTAAGCATAACCACAGCCAATTACTTCATATTTGTGTATTAAAAATAACTACATCCAAACAAATTTACATCGCTATATTGTGAAGACAATCGAATCTCAAGGTGGAATCCAAATTTGACAGACACGGTTCTCTTTTCATAGCTGTTAAGTTGCTTAGGTTTCAAATTAATTTCGTAATTAATCTGGATATGCTTTCTACCACTACAAATACAATCACTATTCACATTTATCAAAGTTATTTTATACCATTTATCAATCAATACATTTGCGATACTAACACCATCAATCCATTTCTGACTCCAAGTCTATTCCTTTGCACTCAATTTTTTCTTTAAATAAACTGACAAACATTTATGAATGTGATGTCATCTAAATTCCTGTCCTTAAACTACATAGTCTGCTTTAAAACTCTTATCAAGATCGTTTTGAATACATAGGCAGCCTTAAGAGACGGACGATATAATTAATCAGAATCTTTTATCGTGTACTCTGCCAAAGGTTCTAATTTCAACGCGTTCATATTGGAAAGGATATCTTAAAATTCTATCTTGCAAACTTATTTGCTTCCGATTAATTTTTTTCCA
>JAHWXV010251520.1:0-10063 GCA_024586415.1 Phrixothrix hirtus | reverse complement strand
CGTTGTTTTTTTACTAATGTAAGTCACGCGATAGCTATCAGCAACACGAGTTCCATAGTTGTGTATCTGATCATTTCTTATATAAAAATCATTAAAATATTGTAACGAAGCTAGTTAATTGTTTAACAATGTTTATTTATATTCACTTAACTATTACAATTATTTATGTACACTTAATTTATTTAAATATTTATTTCACAAGCAGCAAACATTTATATTTTTATTTAAGTATATTTATATTTATATCAGTAATGCACAGTACAAGATTCTAACAAAAACTAAACTAGGAGAATTTAATCCGCCGCTTATATAGGATAGATAAATTCTAGAAACAATAAGAATAGAATATTCGAGATTATTACTCATAATAATGATGTAATGCTATGACTCATTGCTGACCTAATTGCATTGACACACATCAATTACTGCAATAAGTCATTTGCTGATTACATCATCTATTTTATTATAAAGAAAACATTCTAGATGATTCTAGAATTTTCCATTTACTCTTTCTAATTTTTGTTACAATATGAAGGCATCAAACCACGTATTAATTTATAGATAAAAATTAATAAATTATTGATTATCCTTTGACGTACTGGAATGGATTTTAAGATATTATGTAGATGAATAATTAAGGTGTACTTGTTACATCGTAGAATAACTCGCATTGCTCGATTTTGTAGTAGCTGTAGTCTTTGTATTTGTGCCTCGCCAGCCATGAACAAAACAGCAGTACAATAATCAAAATGTGGCTGTATTATGGTCATATAAATAATAGTTGCACTCTAGAACGTTATTTGTGTCCTTAAATGGGCCAAAAATCCAATTTTCTTCGCAATTGTTTTAATTTTATATTCCATATATTTATTAAATATTAATTCGCTATCAATTATCACAACTAAATATTTATATTCTTTTACAATTTTGATTCGTTTGTTTTCAATTTTGATTTCAATATTCACACGTCTAATACTTTGCTGCATATGTTTCGAAGCGTAATCATACATTTATTTTTTTTATCATTTAATTTTAATTTATTTTGGCGTAACCATGTAGATAATAATTCCATATCATTATTGATATCTCTAGTAATATTTTGAATGTCATTTCCACCATTCGTTATTAATGTGTCATCAGGAAATAAATTGATCTTAGAGGACTTAATATTAGTATAAATGTCATTCAGATAAATTATGAACAATAATGGCCCTAGTACCGTACCTTGTTGTACTCCTTAATGCGATTTAATTAAATTCGAAACTTGGGAATTATATCTGATAAACTGATAACGATTAGATAAATAATTTTCGAACCACCGTAACGCCAATCCCCGAATTCCATAATGAAATAGTTTTCGTAATAGGATTTCCCTGTTAACAATTTCGAAGACTCGACACAAATCAACAAAAACTGCATCTATAACGTTGTTATCATCTAACTGCCTTTTCCATTTTGTTATTACTAATTGTATCGCTGTCTCGCATGAATGCTGAGCCCTAAATCCAGATTGTCTTGACGCAAATAATTGAAAATATTTTACAACCTGCCGATATATTACTATCTCTAATATTTTTTCAACTGTAGGCACTAGATTAATAGGCAGAAATTCATTTGTTTTATTAGAATTTTTCGTTTTAGGGATTGGTATTATAGTATTTATTTTAAGAACGTCAGGAATAAAATCTGTACTCAACGAAGTATTAATTAGGTGTAACATAGAATACCCTAAAACTTCAAAAGTACTTTTAAGTAATTTAGAATCTATACTAGATGCACTAGCTTTAGTATTAAGTCCTAAAGTAATTTCTTTTAATTCATTTAATGTTACTGTTTCGAAAGTATTAAATCTACCAGTAGTCTCGATACTATATCTCGGTATTGAATTTGTATTTGAATAAATTCTGCTACTGATCTCATTTAGACTTTTTACAAAAAACCTATTAAAGTTATCAGCTATATTTTCTGTTATATTTCGTATATTGGTATAATTCAACATTTACAGACACACCGTTCAATTTATTACCCAATAGTGTTTTAATTGTCCTTCACACTTCTTTAGCATTGTTTTTATTTTTATCAATTTTATTTTCAAGGTATGGTATTTTAGACTTATTGATCATCTTCACTACTTCATTACGATATTTTTTAAATTCATTCCAGTGATGTAAGGACTTGGTCTTTTTAAACATTTTGTATTCAGTACTGGTTTTTTTGTATTGAGAATATTGAACGATTATACCAAGGATTACATCTCTTTCTTGCTCTTATATATTTATCAGGAACTACGAGATTAATTGCGTGAGTTATATTTTTACAAAAATTATTATAAATTACATTTATATCAATTTTATCATAAGCCCAATTGCATTCAAATAGTTTATCACAAATTTTTTTATAATCTCATGTATTTAATATGCGCTTTTTAGCTGTATTCCTTTTTAAACTTTGATTTTTTATTTGATTGCCCATTAATTTAACGATAATAATATCATGGTCTGTGATTTTTGGTTGCGTTAACACAGGAGCAAAAATATAGGAGCATTCATTAGTAATCACAGAATCAATAAGGGTTGAACTATCATCCGTAACTCTTGTCTTACTAATATTCAGCTCCCTCTTGTTATTTAGCTAAACTCATATCAAAAAATTTAACACAAATTACAGGTAAAACTGAACATTATATCAAAGATTCGTAGACTTATATTGAATTTCTAATGAAATCAAAATTGAGAATACCGAAAGATTATATAACAGTAATTTTTGATGTAATTTCTTTATTTAAAAATATCCTAATACAATTGGCACTTAAAATAATAAATAATAAATGGAACGAAATAGCTCTTCTCACTAACTTAAACCAAAAAGATTCCGTTAAGGCTACGGAATTATGTTTGAAATCTGCCTACTGTCAATATGATAATGATTTTTATTTACAGATTGAAGGCCTTCCAATGGGATCGTCACTGTCAGTTCCTATTGCAAATCTAGTCTTAGAGCAACTAGAAAGTAAAATTACAGACACGTTAGATTTCAATATGTTTTTTAAGGGATACATAGATGACTGTATAACGACTACACCAAAATCTAAAACTAATGTGTTATTGAATAAATTAAATAGTTTCTTTAAAAAAATACAATTTACAATAGAAATAGAAGAAAATAATCAATTAAATTTTTTAAATATGACGCTCATTAAAGATCATAACACAATAATTACCAATTGGTTCACAAAAAAGGTTTGGTCTGGCAGATATACAAATTTTTATTCAAACACAACAAAAAAATACAAAATCAGTACAATCTATTGTTTAAAAGATATAGCCATTCCTCTTTCACCTAAAAAATTCCATAATAATAATTTGAGTAAAATTAAAAACACTTTAATCGAAAGTAATACCCAGTTAATTTTATTAATAAATACATGAATCAAAGATTTAATAAAATCAGTAGTAATACTAATAAAACTAATAATAATCTAATTTCTATAAATAATATAAATAATAATAAACAGTATATTGCCATACATTTCATTCCATTTTTAAGTAATAAAATAGCGGTAGTCTTAAAAAAATATAATTCTTTATATCATTTTAAAAATCGTTTCCAAGTGAAAAGCCAAAATCGAAATTAGTGTTAAACACAATACGCAAATCAATAATAATTTCACCAGAATAAAAGAAAATAATAACTTAAAATAAAATTAAATTTGTACTGCTCTAGTAGTAGGTATTATATTATTTTTGTAGAATATTGGACATTCCAGTTATATTTACAATTAACTAATTCTATTTTAAAATTGTAGGATTTAGACTGTAACCCTGTTGAAGCAGACTGCCTGAGTAGGTCATTTTGTAGGTCCCTGATTGTACATCATCAACCTTTTTATAGATAACACGTCGAATTTATTCAGTAAGTTATGTTGGTTATTATTAGTTTTTATTTTAAATTTTCGAAAATTGTCGTAAGTTTTAGTCATTACTTAATGTTGATTAATTAATTATTTTGTCAAAATTCTTGTGAATGAATTAAAATGATGTTTCTAAGAAATATCCAAAAGATGAAATACTGGGCAAAGAGAATTAAAAGAATATGCACCTTTGAAGTTATGTTATATATATAATTCATTATAAATCATAAATATAAATTATAAATTCATAACTTCAAAATTACACATTCTTTTAATTGTCTTCGTCTTTGTTTTGTTCCTCTAAATATACAGGATGTTTCCTAAGTAACCGTATCTAGATTTATAGAGCTCTAAAGATGGTAAAAACCTGAAAATTTCCATTAAGTGATTGCTGTAGGTCTATTGTGATTTCAACTTTCATTTGTACTTTATACCCAAGTTCCTTATTTGACATATAAAACCGCGCAAATTTTTGCATTTTTAGATTTCTATCAAACGTTACGGTATCTTGCGGTAGCAGCCACGACTGTATTATTTATTTCTTCCAAAGTATTTGCATTCTTCTTCAAAATTTGGCAAACCAAAAATTTCAAACAGATTTAAACATACTTGAGACTATCAAGTTTCAAAAAATTAATTTTTGTGTCTTATTGTCAAAATCATTATTGCGTTGGTGATTCCCGAAAAAATTTAGAATATTGTATAGCGTCCTTTAATTCTAGAGACTAGCCATTCGCAAATTTTATCACGCGTCAATGAAAACGTCCGAATATTTGTAACTAACTCGCCTAATGATATTGAGCGTTATGCTAGTTTCTTACCTAGTGTCAAAGAGCAAGTATCGCGTGTGAAATTGTGTTAAAGTATTATTGTTTAATTGTAATGTTGACAAAGTCGTAAGTTTTACGAAAGGTTAGTTTTATCGTAAGTTTTGGAAAACAATTTTTTAAACTTAGTATTGCTTTTATTTTAGAGCATCCCTATTATTTGGCTAGTACGACCGCAAATTTTTCTTATGATGAGTTGCAAATAGCGCTCTGATAGAAAGCTAGACGAATTATTAAAGAATGAAGAAAATATCGATAGTAGAAGCGATTTAAGTGATTTAGAAGAAGATTATGATAGAAGATGAGCCAGTCAAAGAATCTGAAGGTGAATATATACCCTCAGAAGATGATTGGGATAGCTTTGTCAATACATAAGCTGGTCCCAGCAGAAAAAAACGCAAATCGGTTTATGCAAAGGGAACGCAACGTATCCTAGGTCAACATGCATATGAAATTTCGCTTACACAAGATACTCCAACTGAAAGTGAATCGCTTCCAATCGTTACTGGAGAAATTTTACCTACTACCAACTCAAGGTTCTCTAAAAGGAAAATATGGTAATAGATGGTCTGCTGTAGCTGAAAGAACCACGCGAATTCCTACGAAGAATAAAATTCATATTTTTCAGAGAACAAAGGAGACTGCGAAAGATGCTCAAACCCCTCTTGATGCTTTTCGAATACTACTGCCAGATTCAATTATAGACAAGATCGTTACTTCTACCAATAGCTGATACAGCTTTAACATATAAGGAAAACAAAGCAACAATATATCCTACAGAGGCAACTGAACAGAAAGCACTGTTAGGAACCCTCTATATCTCTGCAGTGCTTAAAAGTAATCATCTTAGTTCAAAAGAATTATTCAATGACTATTTATGCCCGGTACCTACTAATAGAAGCATAATGATTCGCGAAAGATTCAAATTTATCATTAATACTTTACGATTTCACGACAAGGAGACAAGAGAAGAACGAAAAAAGATAGATCCATTTGCTGCTATAAGAGATGTATGGTATGAATTTATTAAAAATTGCAAAAATTCTTATCAAGGTGGTTCATACATAACTATAGATGGATATCTTCTGGCATTTCAGGGACGTTGCCCTTTTAGGATTTACCTGCCTAGCAAACCTGCCAAATATGTCATTACAATTGTTATGGTTTGCGACGCAGGTACTAAATATATGCCAAATGCGTTTCTATATTTAGGCAAAAACTAATACCAGTGGCATGCCTTTAGCAGAATATTTTGTCAAAAGTTTATGTAGATCGCTATCAGGGAAGAATAGGAATAAAACAATGGACAACTGGTTCTCGTCAGTGAAACTGGCTGATGACCATATAAATTCACCATAGTGGGAACTATAAAAAAAATAAAGGGAAAATTCCGCCTGAAATGCTTATGACGAAGGGGCGTGCACCTGGTGATTCTAGATATTGCTTTGATAAAGAAAAAACTCTACTTTCCTATATACCGCGTAAAAATAGAAATGTCTTATTAGTTAGCACGATACATACGGGCAGTAATCTGCAACCTCAAACATCCCAAAAGCCAGACATGATTGAATTTTGTAATTCTACTAAAGCAGGCGTTGATACCATTGATGAGATGTGCAATAACGTGAGTACCACCCTTATGACGAAACGGTGGCTGCTGTGTATTTCTTATGGGATGCTAAACATTGCATCAATAAACTCTTTCGTTATTTATGCAAACAATATGTTTAGAAATAATCCAAAAGCTCTCATTAGAAAACAATTCATCATCGAATTAAGTAGATAATTATCGAATTCGTGGTTAGAAAGCCGCTTTCGAATCCCAAATTTGCAGCGGTCTCTCCGTGTAAATATTGGAAATATTTTAAATTTACAACAGCAGGAAGTTGTACCATTACCTATTCCTTCAGGTACAAGTACTTACCATTTCTGTCCCTCCAAGAAAAGACGCATGCCCACACATAAATGTATTGGTTGTAAACGGCCGTTTTGCGGGGAACACTGAGCAATGTTATGTACAGACTGTGGTAATATAGAGTAAAAAATGCATTCTTTATATAATTATTTTGTTAAATAAAGTTTATTTTTATATCCACATACAAACTTTTTATTCAAACTCAATTGGTTTTAATGAAATTTCGATTTAAATGTCAATATCATAATTTTTACGAATGGTTATTCTGTAGTATAAGTTGAAGCAGGGTTAACTTTCTAAGGTTAAAATGTGCTGCAAATTTCAGGCTCATAAATTTATAGATACATCCACCTTTCACGTTCTTAACCAATTTTTTACACTTTTGGAGTTGTAAACGAAAATCTAAGATATTCTCAAGATTGTAAGATTCTGCTATCTCAACAAAGCAGGCTGGATAAAATTATTTAAAATATGGTAGAACTGTATATCTTATTAGCGCAATAATAATTAAATGCTAAAATAAAAAAGGCGGAGAAATGATTTTTACTTAAGTGTGGTGAAATAGTCTATATATTTTACATTAAACAATTTCAACCACGTGATGTGCAGAGCACTTATTTAAAATTAATTGTTACTACAGCATCTCGGAGTAAATCCCGCTTCGACGACTTGTCTCGATTGATCAGTTTAGTGAAATAGTTTCTTTCAAAGCTTATTATAATCACTTATAAAAATAAAATGACCTGCGTATTTAGAACAATGGCGTAATTAGAAACCCATCGGAAGACTTAGAGATCTAGAGTTCAAGTCCCGCTGAACGATTTTTTAAATGCTTTAATTTTAAAGGATTTTAAAGAATACTGAAGCACTTTCCACTTCACGACGTCGCCCTTTTCGCCTTTGAACTTTATTGCTCTTCAAATTTCTTAGGGAATCAATGAATTAAACACCTCTTCAATTTTACGATTGAAATGTCCTTGACTTGTTAATGTGATTAAGTAAACAATATTTTTGATGTATTTATTTATAAAAATATTTAAATAAATCATATCTAAGGGTACTGGGGCTAAGAAACCGATTCGTCATTTCTTAACTACATGTTTTCGAATAGTTTCGTTAAAACATTGTAATTAATATTAGATCTGGGTACCTTCGCGTTGAAACCATAATTCAGCATGCAGTCGAATATAATACGAGTAATTATCGTTTTCTCTTAGAATCTTACGATAAATTTTGCCTAAAATTATTGAAATACTAAAATGTTGTTAAATACGTTAGTTTATTTCAGATTCACTGCATATGATGTTTTTATTGCAAACTGCACTGATGAGATTTGATCATATTGTCTTATGTAACACATTAAAAAAGGTAAAACTTTTTATACAAACATTCACCTAATTAGGGTTCCAGTCGTACCAATTATAAGTAAGCCCTTTTAGTAAAGCAACAATTATCCTCATCGGGCTAAACTGCACTTTTGAAAATATTTCATCTCTCGACATTTAAATATTAAAATTCAGCAATTTTAGTTTGAACCTGTATATACAAATTTTATTACAATGCAGATAAAGAGATACTGAATTAATTTGTGTTTAGCATTCTTTTTACATATGTCAACAAATTTTTGAGATATACACTAAAGTAGGAAATAGTAGTAATGTCCATTACTGGCGCTCAAATTTTTTTTGAAAAGGCTCAATTAGTTTTAGAATTTTCTATTAACCTTTCTAAGATGTAGGCCTTGGATTATTTGAATATTTACTTGCAAAAATTATACAAACTTTTAGTAAACTTTCATTAATATGTAAAGGTGTTGCTCATTTGAAAATACTAATCGTAACACTTTAGCGAACAATTAAACTGTTATATAGTAAAACGTCGAGAATCATTTTGACTTTCAATCATTAACTCCAAATATGTAAACTATAGTAGTGATTAACACATTTTTATTAATTTTTTATGCACAATCAACCACTTAAGAAAAAATACTGGGTTCCATTTAAAAACTTAAGGTGTTCATGTGTGTTCGAAATTGGAGGTTAATTTTGAAGGACTCTGTAAAACACAGTTGGTCTGGTAACGTTACCCTTATAAAGTAGCGTTGTTTTACAATAGGCTATTAATTAATTTAATAACCTGATCTTTACGATATTTAGGTGTAGAGTAAATAAATTGAGAGGCGATCGCTATCGACAGCCTTAAAGGATCACCTACTGTGACGAACCCCAAGTAATTTTTACAATTCACTTGAAAGTCTACTATTATTTAAGTGGCTTATGTAAGTCACTCTATTTTTGAATGTGATTTAATCTTTTAAGTGATCACCTGTTGCTAGGGAGGGTTTACAAGAATTCACAATAAATATTAGAAGTTCAGATATAAGGTTTTATTACAAATAGATATGCAATTTTTGCAATTTGTGAATTGACAAGAGAATTACGAACTAAAATTTATTTACTAAGCCCTAAGAGATAATTAGAATAATTAGGTTTATTTAAAGTTTTATAAATGGTATTGAAAAGATATCACAGTACCAGACAAATGAACACTTGTCTAGTTCTTATGGCTAGACCTTTCCCCAACCCTCATAAATGCTTGTTCATTTCGATTGGTTAGCGTTCATATACCTTATTTAAATAAAGTTCTTGCTTACAATTATGTTAGATAACCCAGTAAATGCTTTTATTCAAATTATTTAAACACTACAATAAAGATTATTTTATTTTACTGTGTTACTCCTTTTAGCACTAAACAGAGGCTACCCTTGTTAACTTGAGTCTTCTTCGCTTGCTATCACAACTCGGAGATAACTTTGAACCTATGACTTTGGATATCGATCCCGTAGTATACCTTCTGATTTTAGAATAACATATTGGAGAGGAACAATCCAAATGCTGCCTCGAATATTAATTAGGATCTCAGTGGACTTGCCATCTGCGAATTTTCTATTATCCGGCCTTAGATGAATCTTGAATCATTCAGGTCTTGCTACTTGAATGAACATTTAATGCTATCTTAACACGCACTGGCTAAGCGGTATATTGCACATGAAATTCACGTGTTGGAGATTTCCGGCATTTTTCATGCTGCAGCTTAATTCCGTTTGTTTAAAATTACTCGTAGCTTGTAAACGTAACCCCTTGTCTGTAGTCAATTGCATTTTTTGTGGAAACCGTCTTCATATATCTTTTAAATGGTTATGGCTCCCTGTTCAATGCTATTATTGCTACATGGTTAGTTAGACGCTAAATTACACAAGGTTAACCTTTTCTTACCCTTAACTTTCTAAATGCCTATTTTTAACATTTTGGAAAAGTTCCTATAATAAATTTTTAAATTACATGGACATTTCTGTATATATATATATATATATATATATATATATATATATATATATATATATATATATAT
>JAHWXV010251454.1:0-17837 GCA_024586415.1 Phrixothrix hirtus | reverse complement strand
ATTCTGCAAACCAATTGTAAACAGTCTTTTCTGATGGTGCTTCATTTCCAAAAGTTAAGCGAAGCGATTCTAAGCATTGTTGCTGAGTTAGGCCTTTACGGAAATCGTATAAAATCATCCAACGAAAACCTTCACGAGTAACTTCCATTTTTGTCAATTTCTAAGCCGCCACGGAGTTTACAATACAAAATGTCAAATTTTACGAATATGGCAATAACTTATTACACTAGCGACATCTAGTGGCCGTTTGTAACAACATAAAAGGCAACCCTCGTATTATGTCAACAAATAAAAGAACAATTAGTATAATATTACTTAGTTAAAATATCACCATTTTTATCTTTAATCTAGTTACTGTATATCAATTATTTCAAAATAGTAACTGCATGAGCTATTCTGCATTTTGCTGTATTTAAATAAAATACGACGCAAAACTTTTAATTTAAATAAAAGAAGGATGCAGATTTTAATGGTGGTAAGTTGTGGTAATAGAAGAAGAACCCAGGAAAAAGTGGGTACTTTAGTAAATGGTGTGCACCTCTGCGGTCCTCCAATCGCATAACGTACAGTTAGTAGAATTGTTAGAAAGTTTAATGAGGCGCATAATGTAAGGGATTTACCTAAAAATTAATGTCTCCAAGTATATGTTGATGTAAAATTAAATCTATGGAAGTACATACTTTCAGCAAACACATCATCCTTATACAAATATTACGTGTATAAAATGTATGCATAGAACATTAAAAACCACGACTAATTCCTTATTGTGTATAGATATAGAGCAAAGGAAATTAGTAGATCAAATACAGTAGCGCCAGAAAATTTAACTACTTTAAGCTGTAAAATGACACCATCACTTTCCTAATCATTTTAAATTTTCAATTAAAATCAACATCGCCTTTGCTGTGGTTTTAAAACTTTGCAAAATATATTAATACCACTTCTAACAGGTTAATTTGCATTTACATTCAATTGTACCTTGAATGTCAGCACTTTAATAAATCAAAGTATATAAATTATTTTATAGGTAATATGAAAAATGAATGGATAAAATTTTACTGTACTGTTTAATGTTATTAATTAACTCCGAACACTGCTAGAATGAATATTTTATACAGAAATATGTAAATATTTGACCTAAGAGATATGAATTGCTAAAATGAATAATTACAACCCTATATAATTATTAATTTAAAATTCTAAACCTTATTGTTAAAAAAATCAGTAACAATGTTTCTTTCTAAAAATGTATAGAAAAATTTATTTTGCGTAGATGTATGTCTTTCTCCATTTATTTATCGCTGAACATATGTAATTTCGTGATTTTCTACATTGTGGAGGAAAAGGGAAGAAAAATAACTTTTTTATAAATGAACTGGTGTCATAGTTATTTCCATTGTGATGTTATCAGCAGATCAATTGTCGATGTTAAGGCTGACCAAATATCTTTCTAAACTGAAAGTCATAGGCCATAAAAACATAAAAATAACAAAATCATGTCAATAATTACATTTAATCGGTCCCATTTTGTATATAACGATAAGTTTGAAATTGTAATTCTTTATCTGATGGAGAAATTTATGCACTAATGAAGTTTGTGTAAGATTTCTAAGACAATAGACAACGCAAATCCATTAAATAAAGGAGCTATTCTATTAGGAAATAACCATCGTCGTATTATCAGAAGTACCAAGATTTCACTCGATGATGCGCGAGAGAATTTTATAATAAACTTAATGAGTTTAATTGATTATATATCAAGCTATAATTATAAGAGGTGTAACATAAATTTAATGATGTATTAGATGATAAAAAAGTACTATATATAGCTATAGATTATGATGCCAAATTATCGTAGAAATATCTCAGATGTAAATATCATTATAAATTGAAATTTCAGTTACACTTAAATACAGTATGCGTAACCTCAAGTTAAATTTATCTTCAACTGTCTTTGTGATATTCTATACTCGGGATTTACAAAGCAAATACAATATAAACATGCATTCTATTTAAACCTTTTTTGATGCTGGCTTTTAAATGCTAAAAAAGCTATATGCGGAAGTGTTTTATATTTTAAACCTAAAAACACTGTTTTTAATATTTGAAGCGGTCTGTCTTCATTTGTTTGTAATTAAAGAAATTAAACCGTATGAACTAATTTCCGTTTTGCTACCCGATTAACTTAAACTGTATAGTACATACAAAAGGGTAAAATTACAAACAGTAAAGTACTTCTTGTATTTCATAAACATTTCTTTATTCGTTTTCTATCCAGATTAATTTTCATTTTATTAAAATTAATGATGTAGTACTTTTAATTAAAAAGATTAAGAATTTAAGATTGCTGAAAATACATAAGGTATTTCGGTTTTTTATATTTGCAATCCTCTATAATGGACATCAGTTAATATCTACCGATTTATTGGGATAGCTATTCATATCGGACAAACCTTAAATATTAAAGTAGACCTTCAGCTAGTTAGAGAAGCCACTTAATTAAATCCTTTCCGATATGGCCTTATTAACCTAATTTTGTACTTCCTACGGGGTACGTAAAATATTAATAGAGTATAGATTTTGTGAGGATTATAATATTAATATCATTTAGACGCATAAAGCACTAGTTTTCAACTAATACCTATAAACAGCATCATTTATTATTAGATCAAAATGTAATCGGTTTCTATTGCTACATCCAAAATCTTACTCAGGAAAAGAAGTCCTCCATCAACCAAGTTGTATTATGCAATTATAAAATAATTCACTAGTGTATTTTTAGTTTATAGATAGCCAGAGAAGTTTTAATAAACAGATTCCTTAAAATGCATTACTTTTGAAACAAACTATTAATTTAAAAGGAAACACAAAGTATGAGTTCACAACACACATAACGTGCATAACCACAAACCAAAGGATATTCAACCTCTTGTTTGAGTACAAGTGCGTATCCTTCTTTTAAAAGAGTTTCATGTTAGTTCAAAAATTCCTCAAACTTGACTGCTACGGTTGAAAGTATTTACAGTCCCATTCTTTATATAAAAAATAAGTTCACAATAAACTATTAATTTTTAATACTTAAACTTTCGCTAGCTTAGTAGCTCACTTCATCGAAATGGTACCGCATTCCGGATAAAATAAATAATTCTTTGAGATTCTAATGGTGCTTTGTTTTCCAGGAACGCAAGATATAGCCTGTTTGAAAGAAAATTGCTTTTACTAAATCATTGTAATACGATGGGTACTGCTTAAGTTTCGGATGTGGCAACACTGCAGTACGCAGGACAATTGACATACAAAATTCGTATGACAGAAAGAATGCATATAGAGCCGTTTAATTGCAGAAGAATTTTAAAGTAATAAAAACGCAGAAAAAACGTGGATTTAAGCCGTAAACATTTGCGAGCAATAATTTTGTTTTATTGTTGATGAGGCACAATCAAGAACAACTGTTTCGGTGGCACCAAGAATTTAAATTCCGTTGTATAACCTTTACCGATGAAGTCTGTGAAGGTCGATCAACGACATCAAAAATAGCAGAAAACATTGATGCTGTCCTAGAAATGATAAATGTAGCTCGTCTTATATAGAAATTCAGTCGTGCTTAGGCATCAACATGAAATAAGTAAATCGAATTTTACACTTGGATGTAAAAAATTATGTTCACCATGGGTTCCCCATAATTTAACTGAGGCTTAAAACAGGCCTGTGTTAAATGGTGCCGAGAGACATTTTAACGACTCAACTGAGGTACATCAAATTTGGTGCATAACATTTCTGGTGATGATGACAGTTGGATATATGCCTATGAACTTGAAACAAAACAACAGTTAACTGTTGAAGGTTCAAGAATGGAATTTTGATTACGTCGACTTCTAAGTGGAACGAATGTTATAACAATTGGATAAGTCTCGTGAAAAAGTGTATAAAGTATAAAGCGTAATATTTTCAAAACCAATTTATTTTTAATTACAAGTATGTTCGTTTTCTCCTATACCGAAATTAAAGCAGCGGCCGTCATTGATCATAAGAAACTTAAGGTAAAATATGGATAGAAAAGGGCGCTTGGTAATTTATCTAAACTAGTACTTAGGGATGTTTATCATTTCTTATGTGCATATTGTGTTAATCTCATTTAGAATAAAAGTAGTGTCGTCACTAAATAAAACTTTCGTCAAGAAATGTACGCTTTCTTGTTCTTGTAGTAAAGTCCAACGATAAACATAACTCCATGTCTTCACTGCTGTTTTAGTTGAATCTTACACCTCTTAGTAGTAAAAGAAATGCAGAAACTGCTCCTAGAAAATTAACCAAATAGTGACTTTATCGTATTTTTGACAACCAGGTAACCAAGGGAGAGGCTAAATGGTCCCGCACAGTGGTACAGAATTGCAAATTCGCGGTCTAAGCTCATAAATTTTGAAATTGTTATTTGTTCGTATTCGAAATTGGTATTCCAATATTTCAAATATTGTGGAATACCCTGGTGATAATAACTTTATCGCAATTCTTTGTTTTAAATCTCTTTTTTCTGGAGGCCTTAAAAGTATCAAAAATGGAAAGATCTGCCAAAGTATAACAATTGCTTTATACTTGTATTAATTAATTATTTAATTTATATTCTTTCACAGTTATGGTAAATAATACTAACCAGTTTTATATATTGTTGAATATACCATGAAAATTTACAGATACATACTAAGAAAAGTTAAAGGAATGAATCATTAAATAAAATGCTATGAAATAGAGAAAATACAGCACCTGAAAGAAGAAGGTATATTTTGTAAATATTCTACGCAATTACCTAGACATATGCGAATAATGGAGCTAAAATACATATTAAAGAATTGAATAGTAAAAACGGCCTTTTCAAAAATATGCGCATGGTTATAGTTTAGCGAAAATATGTTCAGCAACTTCTTTTTAACTTTGAGTACTAAATAATTCCATATTTTCAACTTGTTTTCCACCTTCTTTTTCATCTTCTTCTCTGGATCCTGGATTATTCGGCATGATTTGAGTAGTAGCATTCTGCATCACCTTCATCGTTAATAATAACTAATGTTCAAATGTCTGCTTCAATAGATTTTTGCTTTTTGGTGACATTTTCGAATGAGCCTTTACAAAAGGATAAGAACTTATCATTGTCTTGTATAAATCTACGTTCACCTTGATTGAACTTATCTTTCTGGTATCGTGATCCCTGTACTTCCTTATATCCTTATCTTCTGATTCTTATGATTCCTAAGAAGGTTCCCTTATTGGAACTGTAACCTCTGCAATAACAATAGATCCAATTGTAGAGAGAAACAAGTTTCAGCTGGTGTTAAATAATATCGCTTTCAGTGTTTTCAATATTTATTTCATAGCCACCGTTTATTGCCTTCAAGATAACCGCAAACTGTTTGATAAGATCTTCGTCTATACCTCAACAAACATAATAAAGTTATCTATAATACGTATTAAGTAACAGCCCTGTTCAATTAAAATAAATGTTTATATATTCAAATTGTATTTTATTATTGATTGTTATTCTAAACCAATTCTGGTTACTTGTACAAGGCTAATCAGTTGCCAATAAATGATTTTTTTCTCTTCTTTACATAATTATAACTCGCCAATAGTTTGTGAGGGTACAATGGGATTAGAAAAGAAACGTCTTGCTGTATTACCGTCATTGGTGTTTCAAGCACCTGACTTTGGACTGTCCACCATTCTCTGGCGAAATTAACTTTGAAGAAAGATTCATATAGATTAGAAGACTCAAAATATCTTTAAATCACGCTCGCTCCCCATACTTCAATTTCCAATCTGTATGCCACATGCATCAAACATTCAAAAAATTGAATGTACGCATATAACTCAAATAGACCAAACTCATGCATACATGGTTAGACTTTATGTGAAAGAGGACACTTAATTCATTCATTTCGGAAATTTTTGCCTTAAAAATCATACCTGACGACATTGTTAATGTGCTGAATACCTATAAATCAAATTTAAAAACATTTAAAGTTTTAAATGTTCAAATAACTTTTACAAATATCTATCAATCGACCGCTGCTAATGATAAATAAAATATAATGAAACCCAATACCGATTCATGTTGTATTAAATTATTAATGTGACCATTCTAGTCTCGATATTTCCTCCATTTCGTGAATCCACTGAAGTCTTATTGATCGGCAGAATCGTTTTGATGCTGCATAAGGATTTTTCCATAAAATATCGCACGATTGTTAATTAAGTTATCGAAGCAGCACTATAGAAGAAGCAAATAAACGTTTTTCTCCTCGTGGAAATCGTTGGTGCTTACTGGATTGTTTGTAGGTGCGAAATCCAGAACTACCATTAGTCTCCCACTTTCATACTTAAATCAATGGCTGTTATCGATCCCCATCAATTTTTATACATTTTAATATCCTTGAGCAAGTACTATTTAATAACCTTTGCAGGCGTACTTCTTTCTGTTCTGAAATAAGAATATATTCTAGCTAAAGCTGTTTTTTTCAATTTAAAGTACTTTTTGATATGAAGGGTTGATATAATGTCCATTACTTTTAGCCGAATTTCTTAAAACTATGCATTCGTCTCGATTTAAATTTATTGAAATGATCAGCTTTAAATATTCTCCTGGAGAATAGTTTGTTATTCCTCTTTGCCACTTTTCAATTGTCTGTTCTATTGGCACGTATATGAGTTGTAGTTGCTTTTATCAGTAACATGGCAGCTACTACATTGCTTTTTTTAGTTTGATTTCATAGCAGTCGCAAAATATATCAGCTGTTGCTACGTTTTGTAAACCTTTAAGTAATATTAATGCATTAATGAGGCATGATAGTTTACATTACGTATTTAGCAAACTTAATTGGAGTAGGATTCTTTCTTTCTTTAAGTTCAGTAAGAAATCATGTTCCTAAGAAATAAATAGGTTAAACTCGAAAACTATCTAGATTACTTCGTATTATATAAGTATATAAAATTATTTATTGCAAAAATACATAGTAAAAATTCGTCATATTAAAAAGAAGTCAATTATTTTGTATTCCTGCAGACGATGATCTCAGCATATAGACCTAAATAATCAATATAGTACTACTGAAATACAATCAGAATCTCAAATAAGTAATGTATGAGTATGCGAAAACCTTGTTTAAAAATTATTTGTGAATCAAGATAATTTCAAAACGTTCCAATATATCGGACGCTAACGCGAAGGTTGAGAAATATGCAGTTCTAAGATTCTCAGGGGGAAAAATGAACAGTCAGTTGGGTTTTTAAGCGACGCAGTTGGCGGAAAGAAAATTTATTTTGAGTAGTGCCTTGTGTCTTTCATTTTTAAATTTTGAAACTGTCTTTGTAAAAGGTATTAATCCACTAGGCTATTGGTGTCGAAGATGGGGTTTCCAGAATTAATTTGGGATTCGAAATTTGGCAAGATTTAGACAGGTACCGTCCCGTTACTTCCACCCGAGAGGGTCTTCATGTAATAAGGACACAAGGGCGGCTTTCTCTTAAGTTTAAACAACGTTAGATTCTTCAAAAACAGTAAGTGCTCTCCACATATTTTTGCCTGTTTAAAAGAAGGGGATCCGACACCTTTTGATTTTTAAAGCAATTTATCAAGAATTAGAAGACCGTTTTTTTACGTTTGCAAATTTACTTAACGTAATAAAGGATTGAAACCAATGGATTATGGCTTTTTAATAATTAAATAAACATTTTGGTTATTAAGTTATTTATATACGTGTAAATTGTTGCAAGCTAATTTTCTGTAAATTTTACAATTGTATTATAGTAATTTAAATTGTTTGATGAAACTTTTGGGAGTTAGGTACCCCTTTCATGATTATTGTTTCACCTGTGTTTGTTTACACAAGTGCCGCCAATGCATGCTAAATGCACTTTTTGAATTTGTCAGAGATTTCGCACTTACCTGAAAACATATTTTGGTTTTCCCTTTAATCGCGCTATATGCGAATCTCGCTTGCACGGATATGCGTGTGTATTATTTGCATAATTTTACTTTAGGTGTACATATACATATTTTATTCTTGCAAATTAACTGCTTATGTATAAATGTGTGGACGTTAAAGGTTTATTATATGACATGTCTTTGTCCAATTATTGTTTGCTTCCTTTATTACTGACAACTTAAGTTCACCTGAAGTGATACTCATACAGTACGCCCTCAATAAGTTTCGTGCTCATTTCACCATTGTCACTAACAAAAGTTATAAAGAATTTGTTTCAGGTAATCATAAAATTTACAGAGTAATTTAAAGTGCAGTTCACCAATTTTTTAATGGTATACAGGGCATGTCAAAGGAATCGTCGTATTTTCACACTTTTCTAAATAAAGATAGCTTTAAATCGATATTAAGCATAAATAGGGGACTACGCGCCAATTTTATAATTAAGTTAGCACTCCATGATGTACCGGAGCGACCATAAATAATTGAGCACTTTTAGCATCAGCTTTTAATCTCATGTCTGCATTACCATTAAAGTTTCTGTCTCCACTTTTAAGGTAGGTGACTAACATTATGATATACAGGGTGTTTCGTAAACATCGCCTTGTTGCAGATTTAACTTGAGAACACTGGCGCCCACCTTTACTGATTTTGTCTTGATTCTACGGTGGTTAGTCTTGCAAGTACCGACGAACCACACCTCGCTCCACTGCAGCTTTGCTGGCCGTGGTTAAACACTTGTTATTTTTGCTGCATGCGTTATTGTCTATTTAACCTGTGACAAAGATACATATTTACTAGATGTGATTTCGTTTAATTATTTTGTTTTTCTATGCCTAATAACGCCAAAACAATCCTCAAACTCTTTAGATGTGCTTACACCTTACAAATACGTAACCATATAGGTATAAAGTTACTTATGTTTATTCTACTTAAACTTACCGCTAGTAGAAGGTAAAGAGCCAGAAACAGAATCGACGTAAGAACACAAAAAATGACGAAGTATCATGTTTGGGAATTTAATTTGTTCTCGGAGCCGATAATTTAATTTAACTAAGAACCGATAATTTTTGTGATCAACGCCTCCCCAATTCCGAAAATAAGGTATCAAAAATAACATTTCCTATTTTTAGTAGGTTGGTATTTGCGCAAGACCGTCATATACAATAGTGATGTGTGTCACACCCTACTACACCTTTAGTGGACGTTTCTACAGTGATCTGTCAACTACCGTTGTGTGTGTTTGCGTTCATTTTATTGTGAAAATTAGATTGTTTTATAACGTCGTATGAAAAAGAGCAGCAGAAAATATTACAGAATTAGGAAGACGAAAATGACATTGATAATGAGGTACTAATAGGCGATTCTGAAGACAAACTTTTATCCGACCATATTAGTGAAAATTTCGATAATTCTGACACGAAGCAGGTAGCTAGCGACACAAATTCCAACGAACCAGCAATTGCACAGCAGTTTTTCTGGAGAAAGGACGGAATTACAAAATGGGCGAAAAGATGCGAACCACGCTTTGTGCGTACAAGGGCGGAAAATATTATAACTATTTTACCAGGGGTGAAACATATTGCTAATGGTTGTAAATCGCTAATTGAATACTGGAATGTGTTCATTGATGAATTTATAATAAATTCAATAGCTCAATACACTAATCAATTAATTAGTACGATTTCCGGACACTATGATAAAAATCACCAATATGTAGTAAAGGAAACTACAGTAAATAAAATTAGAGCTGTTATAGGTTTACTTTCATTATTAGGTGCCTATCGATCGTCCAGATAAGATTTGGAAGATTTATGGGCCACAGATGATACAGGAATTCCCATTTTTAGAAAAACTATATCTTTGAAACTCTTTCAATTCTTATTGAAGTGTTTGCGTTTTAATAATGCTTTTACACAAGAATAGAGAATACTGTGTTATAAATTAGCTGCAATTAGAGCCATCTTTGAAAAAATAGTAAGTAATTTTCAAGCAGCTTATACTTCTGGAATTTACTTGAGAATTGATGAAAAGCTTTAGTCGTTCTGCGGATGACCTTCTCGGCAATATATGCCGAACAAATCGGCCCGTTATAGAATTAAAATATTTGCTCTCACTGATCCAAATACCTTCTACACGAGCAATATGAAGATATACTGTGGAAGTCAAGCTGAAGGTCCATATAAAGTCAGCAATAAACCAGAAGACGTGGTTTTGCGTATGATTTCACCGATATCCGGTGCAAAAAGAAACATAACGTTTAATAACAAGTTAACCAGTTATCCTTTGTTGAGAAAACTTTCGGAGGATCACCAACTAATATCTGTGGCCACCGTTCGTAAGAACAAGAAGGAGATTCCCGGCATATTCTTGAATATAAAGTAGCCTGGACCCTTTTTATCACTTTTGGGGTTTCAAAAGAATGTAACTTTGCTGTCATATATAGCAAAACAAGGTAAAAATGTTTTGCTTCTTTCGACGTTTCACCATAATAACGTAATAGATAACACCACAGAGGAGTTCAACGAACCTGACATTATCAAATTCTACAATAGCACAGGGAGGTGTTGACACCGTTGACGAATTATCCTCTTATTATAGCGTTTCACGTAAAGCAGAAGATGGCCACACGGTTTTTTTTGCACTTTTGAATACATACGGAATAAATACACAGGTTTTATATAAATGTAATGCGGAAGATTATAAATTGAAGCGTCGTAGTTTTCTGCAAGAGTTAGGTTTAGCGTTGGTCAAAGATTATAAAGAACAACGGCAACTGAATCCAAGATCATGCCATCATTTGAGATCAGACCGCAATGCTATGGAACTTCGACAGAACCGTCACCGAGAAACGTCAAAAAATAAGTGTAAGAAGCAATGTATGTGCTCGGTCTAGGGACCGTAAAAGTAATTATATATGCTACAGTTGCAAAATATACGTTTGCATTGAACATTCAAGCTTCCTTTGCGACAATTGTGCGCCAGAAAAAAGCGAATGGGGCTACCTTCGGTACAATTTTTTTTTTCTATTACTACAGTTTTCTCTTATTTTCATTGTGCTTTATTGAATATTTAGTATCCTGCCTGATATGTAATTAAAGTTAGTTTAATTTATTTTTACCTGACAACAAAAATTTTGGATATAAAATATATACCTAAAGATTATGCTGAATTTTTACATGTTTCTGGATTTCTTTTAATTTTTCAATAAATATTTAGTTAAGCCATTATTATTCCTTTTCGTGTTATTTATGGTGTTTTGATATAATTTCTACAGAGGAAACTATGTAAAAAGACAAATACTTTTTTTATTATATAGAAACCAATAATGTAAGTTTTCGGTACAACACCAACGAAGGGTTAACAATAACTTGAATTTCTAACTAGGTACAGCTGCATTAAAAATACAATTTTATGCTTACCGCTGTCCTCATAGAAGCATGCAGTCTTTATAGTTACTTGATGTGTATTTCATTTATTCGAGTAATCCAATAAGGAAAAGCTATTATTCTAAAACTTGACTAAATACTAGAGGAAGGTAATATGTAGTGTTCAGCGTTATATGTAAAAATTAAAAACATAAGTTTAAATTATGAATTTGCGATTCTGAAAAACTGAGCGCTGACTTCTCCTAAAGAAAAAAGCTTCTGAAACCCTAATTCCAAGTTGGTATGCCACTGGGATGAAATATGCATTATCTAGGAGCGTTTGAAAAATAAATGACAGTACAAATCGAAGGTTTTCTATGATCTGCTTTCGTTTTCAAAATATTTCTAAAAAAACGAATTTTTATCCCAGCTTTGAGAGTCCATTTCACCACTTAAATGGCCCAATTATTTTTATCTATAGTATATATGCGCAAATTTTCAAAAAAATCGGGAATTCGGATGTGGTAATGTTCCCATGTTAACTAAGAAATGTATGTTATAGCTATTGGGCCAATTAACAGATGTGAAAAAGTTATATTGATTCAAATAGTACAAAACACCTATCAACGTTTTTCAAATTTTATTAGGCCATCCTTGTAGTACGATTTATCAGGTCGTCGAAGATATGCACCGGTTTCCCATTCAACTTCCTTATTTGATTTGAATCTTCTTTCACCGTCATCTTTTCAGGTTTGGGAACAAGAAGTAGTAACAGGGAGCTAGATCAGGAGAATATGGTGGATGTGAAAGCAATTTGTAACGTAGTTCATCCAAGTTCTGTTGAGTTTTTCATGATGTGTGAGCTGGTGCGCTGTCTTAATGAAAAAGCACCTTCTTTTTTGATAGATGTGGTCATTTTTTCTTTATTTCAACATTCATTCGGTCCAATAATGCCACAAAATAATCTCCTGTTATTTTTTTTTGGGTTTTAAGATAATCGATGAGTATTACACCTTATGCATCCCAAAAAACAATCACCAAAGCCTTTCCAGCTGATGCAACCACTTTTGATTCTCTCGGTGCACTTGAATCAGCTTCAACCCATTGTTTTGATTGTTGTTTTGTTTCAGATGTGTAGTGATGGATCCAGGTTTCATCTACAGTTATGAATCTACGCAAAAATTCATTTGCATTACGTTGAAACATTGCCAAACGTTGCTTTGAAGTGACCACACGATTGCGTTTTTGTTAGATTGTCAACAAATGCAGCACCCATCCTACTGAAAGCTTTTTCATATGTAAATGTTCCTGCAAAATGTTACTCACATGTTCTTTTGAGATGCCTACGATGTCAGCTATCCCACGCACTTTCACTAGTAGATCCTACAAAACGATATCATTAATTTTATCGATCTTTGGTGGTCACTTCGATTGCTCGACCCGAACGATGTTCACCAATTGTGCTTGTACGACCACGTTCAAATTCTGCAAACTAATGAGTCACAGTTAAATTCGCTGGCAGATGTGCCATAATATTTATCAAGATTTTCCTTTGTTTCTTTCGCGGTTTTTCTATGCCAAAAATAATGTTAAAAAGTGCACGAAATGCTTTTTTATGCATTATTTTAACAAATTCACAAGTTCTTCGCTTTTTATGGCTGTCAAACAGAAACCAAATAACATATAGCGCTAACAATTTACAAGCAGCTTACTAACAGATTGTGTTTGACAGAAATGATATACATTCGGTGATCAGTGTCGCCATCTCTTGGAAACCGGGTAATTATTAGACCGCTCTTATACAATTGCAAAAAGCATCATTAACAGTGGTAAAGTTCGAAATGCGGATATTGATTCATTCATAAAAAAATTTATAATTGATTGTTTAGAAAAGACAACGAATTGTTTTTCGCAGCCGTATGACATGCTACGAATGTAATGTTTCAAAATATAGAACGCGTATCAATATATTTTAATTTTCCCATGCGAAAGTGGGTTGCTATAGAAGTAATTGATACCATTTTTTAGCAAAGGATGGGAAGTAGAGATACGTAAAAGCAAGGATAGGTTTAGAAGGAGGAAGTTAGGAATGAATGCAAACACTTCCCCTGCATTTGCTTTGGGGGGTTCTTCAAATTCAGGGAACTATTAGAAACCTAAATTCGAACTGGCGGTCCGAAAAATGGGCCTCACAGCCTCTAGAATGCTAGCAGTAGCGTTAACTATTACAGTGCCCTTGTTCGATTGCTTTTGTAGAAGTGTACACTACAATGTGGCTCGCTAAATTCGTGTCTTGTATCTCTAATATATTATCTATTCTACTACACTTTAATGATTTCTTTAATAAATAAAATGCAAAATCATTAGAATGCGCTTGGCCAGAACTCCATTCTAATCAAACTCAAATTAAACCACGCTTAGTGTATATATATGTAGCAAGTCTGTTTCATTATAGCTACATAACTACGCGGCTATTAACCTAATTTTGACTATCTGAGAATGGTTTTTGTATACAGATTACTGGGAATAGGATACTAGACGTTTGTAAATATGATATCTATTTTATATGATTCGCGTGTAGTGATTACTTGTATTTTTATTAGTGTTCTAATTATCGTTGTTATTGATGTTGAATTTGTATTTGTCAGGCTATTCAAGTTTTTATTACTAGATGGTCACTACTACATCTGAATATATACAGCTTAACATGCTTCGTTTCTAGTCATAGAAATAAAATGCAAGTCTGTACACTATTGGTATTATATCTAGGGTATGACAGACAAACATTTAAAAGTTTTCGATAGAAATGAATGCATCACGATCAATTCGTTACTAGAATACAGCTGGTTCCCCCTATCTTTATCTTTGAATATGCGTTTCCATTAAATTTGTGCAATAACAACTTTTATAGTACTACCTTTTGTATTTCTGGCTTTAATTGGAATAAAAACTGCTAATGTTCAGAACATTAAAAAAATTAATATCTCCTATCTTACAGCTCAGCTATAAAACTGGCTAAAGCGTCACAATCGCCAATAAAAGTATTTGATACAATTTAATAAAGAAAATAAGCACTTTAAGTGAGATCTGGGAACGGTGTACAGTACAAAAAAAGTCATGAGACTTTTTACAATACTATGAGGTTTTTTATGGTGTATATTTCAATGTCTCTACTAATTTTCCTACTATTATTTCATTGTTACACTTGTTGTTATTATTAATATTTTTCTCTGAAGTATTCGGGTGAGAAGCCTAGAATTTTCAAAATTATAACGATTAACATCTATATACTTTAGATCTAAGAGCAAAGGTTAAATGTGCAGTACACTTTTATAAAATTAAAAACCAGTATTATATAATTCAAGAAGCTGTATTATAATACTCACATTTGATTTGCGATTTAGTACGACCTCATCAATTGTTAGCTTTTCCGTTATTCCTTATATTATTAAAATACATATTATTTTGGAGCAACTATTGAGGCCCATATTTACATATGAAGTTAATCAATATGCAATTTTCTGTTAGTGAATGCCTTAGCTTTTAAGTTTATTTAGCCTTCAGCCTAATTCTTTAACTTTAAAAACTAAAACTCCATTACTGTAGTTGTCATGTGTTTAAGGTTGTTTTAAAGTTAAGTTAAAACTGTTGAAAAGTTGAAAATTGTAAACTTCCTTTATACGAGTTGAAAGAATTGAAGAATAAATTCAATAAATTAAAAATAATACTTACCGTAATGTACTTTTGATGTCTTTTTGTAATAGGTTTATTAGATTCGTTACAGCAATGATGTTATAATAAAAATAGTAACTTCGTTTTTGGCTAATTCTTTGTTATATTACTGTTGGGTATAGTACAGCGCGTTTTAAAATCTCATGAAGAGTCAAGTGTCTTGAAAATATTGGTTTATTAGAAAATTGTTGGACAGAAAATTATAAGAGTTTAAAAACTAATCTATTGAATAGTGATGTTTATTTGCACCTTGCAAGAATGTAACTTTACCTCAAGATTGTTACCAAACACTTGATTTAAATTTGCTAGTATTGATTGAATATTGATTGAATCCTATAAATTGGTTTTATATAAAAGTTAATGTCTTGAAGCTGAGTTTATGTTGTTTCCAAAACACCGTAATAAGTTATAAAAGTTATAAAACTTGCTACAGTAAGGCGCGCATAGCGAAAGTTCGAGCACGGCCAAATATCTCAGAAAATACATCAACAGATCCATTTAGGCTTACTTTATTTATTTATTTAGATAATCGTAACAGGAATATATATTCCCCCTTACAATGATTGTTAACATTTGATAATATAAGTATAGATACATATTAGAGCTAGAATTGCTAACATATTTACCTATCACCATATATTATAAATAAAAGAAAACAGAAAAGTAGCGTTTGCAAATCTGTAAGTTGAATTATACATTATACATTAGCATTGTTTTGGTTTGTGAAATTCAAACTTGTTTATAAAATCCATTACAGAGAATATCGAATACATCTGCAGTTATCTAGCCAATGTAGTTGTTGATCGTTAGTAGCATCATTCCCATGGGCTACTTTCTTCTTAATCTGGCATAAAAAGATATCTTTCTAAGTTTCCACAGAGCAAGCTTTCAAATTCATTTGGTTATTGACTTCTATATTAATCAAATGTAGTTTTGTGTTTCATATTTTTTACAAAGAATGCAGTTTTGTGCCAGAAAGTGCAAATATAGGCTTTATAACGCCGCTTAAAATATATTTAACCGTGCCGAAGACGGAAAGAAGAATGTTGTTTACGGTTGCAAAACGAAATATTGCGAAACTTTTTCCAAAACAAAGGCTTTACCTTTGCGAGGAGCATTTTAATGTAATGCGGACTAATTGTTTTGAATTTATATTTAATAATTTCCTAGCATTTATTGCTAAAGGAAGACGTGCTAAATTTTTACAGGTATGCATACTCTCGGTAAAACAAGAATACATATGAAACCCGATGTATTATCTCCAACATTCAGATGTTAATCTGATAAACAAATTACAACAAAAACTTCTATTTTTTTTGTACGTAACTGATAGCTATATCTCCGTAGTTTTTTCTCTTCCTTCTGTAAAATAGTACATATTTTAATAAGGAAATTTTACGGCGCTATTGTTATATTTTAAAACATTTAATGCAATAAAATAATCTGTGCACAATATTGAAATATAGCATATTTTTGTATATAAGAGGGTTTTTTCAACTTAAAAGTTCATCATTAGAATGTCACTATAAAGATAAAAATTGATAAATAATAAACCGTTTAAGATCAACCAAATAAATCAGCAAGATTTGTTGCAACTTAAGTTGTTTAATTATTTATGCTTGCTGTGTATCAAACACGACAATTTTAGCATCTAATTAAATTATGAAGTAATTGACTGTACTACGAAGTAAAATGTGTTTGAAGTATTAGCTTCGCATCGCCGTAGTTCAATTCAACTGGTTTTCGATTGGTTTCAACTGGAATTTACTGTTATAAAATTAATTTACGTCTATATGTTTACGCAAGGTGTTTCTAAAATTTGTAGTATTAAAATTTTTCTCTATTTTCATACAAATCAACGAACCACAATAGATACTGCACGCGTCCTTATGGGATAACATTTACGCGGCAGGAAAAGATTAGGATATAACGTCAACCAAATCGGAAGTCGTTCAAATGATTACGAAACTTCTTTTCGCTATACCTTGAGCCTTATTGAATATATTTACAAAATTCTTTTACATTTCAATTTATGATGACTTTTTAAATAATGACAACTTAAAAAATATACATATAATTTTTTTATGGATCCCTATTGGCTAGTTGGTTGAAATAATGTTTTCGCCTTTTATTAGCACCAAATCTCCTTGCTGTAAATTTTTTACTTTCTTTTTCAATTTGTCCGTGCTGTAATTGTTTTAAATATTGTTTCCACTAAATTTACCAGAAACTGTCTTGTTTTTGTCTATTAGTCTGCATTGTCCGCTTACATTTCTATCTATGTTTGGATCAGGCTAACGATTTTCGTATTGATAAATGTCTTGACAAAATCGTTGTTTGTCGCTAGGCACAATAGTTATGAATTTAGATATGGCTCCTATCTGTTGCGATAGCGTTGATAATTCTTCATAGATTAACGATGTATCTTCTTCTACTGATTTTAGCTGTAGCTTAATTGATTTGACCCCGCAACTCATAATCCTCCGAAGTTTGGTGCTATTCAATTATAAAGTGCCACTGCGTTCTTGTTGTCAAGAATACTCATTGTAGCTCTTGATTTGCTATTATTGTCTGTATCTCCTGACGAAATGTGTTGCCTACCACAACGAATGTTGTGCCGTTATCACTATATAAATGGGTACATACGAGGGTAGCGCTGAAAACTTTCGGATAAAAGAAAACTATAATAGATACAACAAAATTTTATTTATAGTTTTTCAAAATATTCTCCCTCATACTCTATACATTTATTCATGCGACTGAA
>JAHWXV010251377.1:0-18405 GCA_024586415.1 Phrixothrix hirtus | reverse complement strand
CCATCTCGCAAATACCGTAAATTCTAGGTAACGGTTTTTATGAATCGGCATTATATTTCGAAGTGGTAATTTCATTTCACCAGATTTAACCCTTCATCCTTTTGTTTATGAAAGCAAATGCAAACTATCAGAATAATTTTTTATAAAATCAGATAATAGTACTAATATACTTTGTTAACTAGCTGATAGTAGATTACATTTTTAACACCAATAAAAAATCTTTGATAGAGAAGTAATTTCCAAGATAATTTCATTTTAGGAATCTGTTGTAACATACCAATTTAGTTGAGAATATTTAAGAATTTTACACTGTGAATGCTATAATTTGATATTCTAAAGGAACGGTAACTGAAAATAAGGGAGAAAAACTTAGTATTTCATGCTCAGTGGATTTAGGCTCTTCCTCTAACTCTGATATTATACCCTACGGCTTTTGGTATAAATGTAGTATATGCAAGTTCAACAGATATTTTAGAATGATAAGTTTTCAAATTAAAGCATAGCGTATTTTTAAATTCCTTGCATGGACAAATTAATTATTAGTCGTTGTACTATTTAAAACAATGCTATCTCGTAGATTACCTGTGATAGTAAGAATTATTATTTGTTGGATTAATATATCTTATGCTGCTTCCTTGGTGCTCTACTTATGCAGCAGTCGCATTTAGTGGTAGTAAACTGATTTTTCGTACTTATATTACTTACTCAACAGTAGATGTTTAACTTATAGACTTAAATGGCGTAGAATGTAAGAATCAGGCGCTCTTGTTTCAGGGAAATTCAATAGCATCTTACGTGCACAAAGTGGTTTTAGTAATTCACTTTTGGAGGTTTAGTGAGCCTCCATACTAAAATGGATACTTCAGGGTTAACTTCAAGTCCGTTGTCGATAAGTTTTGGCATTATATTGGATTCGAAGGACATGTCTTGACATGTGGGTATATTACGTTAGATTAGCGTGCAGCACCTCTTCTTGATGGGAAGGGTTTATCTACGCACTGCAATGGAGAAATGCGTCATAGCATGGTAAACCCAATAAGGTTTCTCTTAATCAAAATTTGTAAATCTACTGAATTATTTCGTCAAATTAGCGCGAGTAGAATGAGTAAAGATGGTATAATGTCCAACTGGGTACCTAGTGATTGCTATTTTTTTACATTGTGCGAATTCTAGTAGAAGGGCTTATAAAACTATAAATGGTGCAATTTGGCTAAAGATTACTTTTCAGGGTAATAAATAACTACAGGTTTCCTTTATCTACGAAGTGAGACAAAATTCACTCCCTAGCGTTTGGATATACATTATATAATTAAAAATAAGGCAATAATGAAGAATATCAAAATCCCGGAAACGAAGCTGTTTAAGTGTTATTTTAAAAAGGATGTTGTGTCAGAAATGCACTATTTTCCATTTATTAATGAAACTGATAATATAAAAAGTTATGGTTGCCATGCGATTATTTGACATTGACGCTAATGTGTTTATTTGACTTTTAGTCTTTGTTGGGTTTATTGAAACTATGAAAAGCTTTTTAAATTCAAAGTGGAGAGGTATACTAACAGAGAAAATGCTGATATAATTAAGGTTTTGCTTGTAGTGACAACGCCTGTGCTGCCGAGCGTTTATACACAGAACTATTTCCAAATGGCCAAAACGGCCCACCCCTCAAATTAAGATAGCAACTGGAACAGGATATTAACCATACCGTTACTACCAGTACACGCAATTTGGCAAGCTATAGCCGCCATACTCACTCAGCTGTTCAGAGGTGTTTTCAGGGATAACCAATTGAGAATTAATCTTTCTAAATGGGTATTTCAGGAAATTCAGCGCAATCCTGATTTTGTTTATCATGTTTAATTTACAAATGAAACTCATTTCAACAAACAAGGAGTTCACAATTACCGCAAACTTCATTATTGGGCTTAATCAACAGCGTCAACGAAATCAGTAACGACAATGGTACATAAATGTTTGGATAGGTATTTTCGGGAAAAGAAACGTATGAGTATATTTTCTACCAAAATGAGAATTACAGCAAAATATGTGAAAATACTTTACCAATTCTATTAAACGATATTCCTAGATAACAACATTCAACAATGTGGTATCAGCCCGATGTTGCACCTGCACTTGCGACATTACAAGTACGGAAAATTTTTGATCACCGTTTCCTTAATAAATAAATTGGACGAAGCGGACCAATACCGTGGCCACCACGCTCTTCTAACTTATCGGTAGTAGATCTTTGACTATGGGGATACATAAAATAAAAGCCGTATTTCACTGTGCCTTTCGAGTCAATGACATTATTACCCAGTTTTTGAAGCAATAGAAAAAATAAGCGAAGTTAGTTACAATTGTGTTGTACGAAACTTCTATCACAGGTTGCAGGAGTGCATTGATGAACACGGTGATATCATTTAGTGTAAACACAACCCAGCAGTTTCTCAATTTCTAACATTCCATTTAATTTTTTTATTATTTACTTTGTTATAATTAAAGAAAAATTAAAAACTGTGAATCACTCTCTCATATTGTCATATCCGAGCGTTGAGTAGTGTGAATTGTTCTGTGTAGGACATTTCATAACTCCTTGATGGCAGCTTACCGACCCCTTTGTACAAATTCTTAACAAAAAGAATTAATAAAATAGTGAAGAAATATTTTTATTGGTTTTGTATTTACAAATTGTATTAGCCAAAGGGCCAGTACTAAAGAACACACTAAGTTTCAGATGTGTACGTTTGGGTTTATTTGCCTTTACTGTAATGGAAGATAATGCTTTACGTACATAATATGCTCTTGATTTCAATTTACAATCTACAGATACTGATATTCTAGTTATAGTTGTGAATCTATTGGCATACCTTATTTTTATTTTACATTAAGGAATTTCAGACATTAGAGATATTGAATTTGAGATTTCTGTAATTGAAATTTGATGTAATGCGATTTATATGTATGTATATCATTTTTACCGCTGATTATGACATGATTTGTAAGGAATAATAAACATGATTTATTTTGAAAACAATATACATACTTTTAACTTAGAAAAAGGTATTTCAAAAGAGAGTTTATTATTTTAAACTAACCGTTCTAAAATTATATAAGATGGGAGACAATTTTAAAAGTTTATCTGCGTCTTATAAGAATACACAAAAAATAAAGTAATGGCTGGAATTTCCTCTTTTTAATTTACTAATTTTACTAATATATTTAAAAATCTTATAGATTTGGGAACAATTTTAAATTTAAAAATTCACATTCTTATATTATAATGCTGTATTATGGATTCTAATGATATATAAATTTTCATAAACGAAATGATTGCACTACTCTGCAGTTCATTTCACAAAGGTTCTTTCGTTATTATTAGGTATTATGAAAAATTTAATATTTAGGAATAACTTTGAAGGCCTACATCAGTGCTCTTTATTGTCAATAAACAACAATTTTTGTATTTTAAAATTGCCTTGCCACAGTTTGTTGTATGGGTATAACTGTAAACACTTTTATTACCTATTTACAATTTACCATAAATTTTAATTTCTTGTCTCTCTATAAAATGTAGATATAAAAAAAGCAATGCTTGTTTTCAATCAAAACCTTTGATGTCAAGTGTTCTAATGAAATCCCTTTTTATATTAAGTTAGAATAGGTCACGGTTAAGTTTGCTTTTTAGATTATAACTGTTCATTATTTTTAGTTTACAAGTATAATTTAAAGATAATATTTTCTAGTTAAGTAAAATCTCTTTAAATTATATGAAATCACATTGTCTGTATAGAATGTATCAAAACGCCCTATTCACATATATTACATATATGCATGTTGTACATATAACAGAGAAAATCGATTTGAAGGAAAATAAAAATTTAATAGTGCAACGAAACTAGTTACGTTTTTAAAAGTATTTATTTATATTCACAAATTTATAAATTATTTAGTTTTACATATTCAACTTCAGCATTCATTTTACAGTACACTTGGTTACCCTGTGGTAGATTGACAAATTTATTTAATAAATTTAATTAATTGACTTTAATCTAAAGGGTGAACTGAGTAAAGGTATTTGTAGCCAACGTAATTTTAAGGATTTTATTTACTTTCCACGAGATTTATGACCGTTGTTTACAGAACAATAGATTTTATTTTGTGTTACTTCTACCTAAAAGATCTAATATAAATTTGTTGTTTATTTTATTTTATTTTTAAGTTTTCACCAGGATACAAGTGTTTTCCAATAAATAATAAAATATCAAGATTAATAATTATATTTTACCATTTAGAAATTGGAATCTTTTCTAGACTTTAACGTTATTCAATTGATAAAGGCTCAGCTATGTTTAGCTAGTTTGTATTATTTATGATTTAGTTACGAAGTGCTTCTCTTTCTAAGCTAGTTCTGAAATTTTTGTCTTGTGATGTATGCTTTTTCCTGCTCAATTCAACGGGAACAATGGGACTGCTTCCTGCAGGTCTTATAACGCGTAATAATATGTTGACCTAGGAATAAACCCGGATTGAATGGGTACCGTTTTTAATTGACTACACTTTTGGGGCGTTATTTACTTGATTACTGTGTTTTATAGGTTTTTATAGGTTTCTTTTAGCTTCCCCTCATGACTTTTTTCGCGGATTAGCTGCTGGTATTTCAAACTGAACTTACTTTCTTGTCTAGTTTGAACATGTTCAATCTGCCGGCGGTCAAACCTAACGTTATGTAGTTTTTCGTTCATTGCGTGGGTGCGAACAATTTATTATTTAGTTTCTCTTGAATTTTTTAAATTTTATTATTTATGAACCCCTTCTTCGTATTACTTTCTTAAAAGACAAATTGTTATGGCACATTTTTTTTATTTCATTTAACTTTACAGGCCTAATCTTTGATCAAAAATAAGAAAAATAGTTCATATAAACTTATGTTCGCAACGTGTTCGTTTGCGAGATATAAGCAAAAATTTAAAGATTTCATTTCTAAGATTTATTGATAATTTATTTGTATTATACCCTTAATAAAATATTGCTTGTTTTACTGGATCTAGCTTTCAAATTCCCTAATAAAACAATTGATATGTAATATGTATTAGTACTTATCTGCTGTCAATTTAATCATTTCAAATAAATCAACGCTGCACAAATCCTGAGATGACCGACATACATTTTATGTACAGTCGCACAAATGGAAATACCAATGAAGCACGACGTTTCTACATAGAATCGTTTCCTCAAAGACGGATTCCTGATAAAGGAATATTTTCTTCTATTCATCGTCGCTTGCGAGAAACATGTAAATTTTATTGTGATCTTTCCGATAATGGTGCGCAAAGAAGAGTACGCATTCCAAATTTCGAGGAGGAGCTTTTACACAGATTTGATGAAAATCCAGGAAGTAGTACTAGGGATGTATCGTTACAAATGCAAGTGTCTCATATGACAGTGTGGAAAGTTCTTCGAGATCAACTATTATTTCCATACCATGTACAGAGAATACAGGTAAGGTGACTTTCAACCAAAAGTAATTTTTTGTAATTGGTTTCTAGAACAATATGTTAATCCTGATGTTCAATTTAGAATTATTTACACTGGCGTAGCATAATTTACGAAAAGTGCTAGTATGAACTACCATAACAATCACCAATAGTCAACAGAAAATCCTCGCGCCGTGGTTTAATCTCGGCATCAGCAACAACTTTCTTGTAGTGTTTGGGCAGGTATAATAGGCGATAATTTGATTGGTCCTTTCTTTTTGCTACAAATACTTAACGGACAAACCTAGAAGCGATTTCTGGAGGACAATTTTCCAGAACTCTTAGACGGTGTTCCATTGGAAGTTCGTCTTCACTCCTGGGTTATCCATGGTGGGGTTCCTCCATATTTTAGTCGGACAGCAAGAGAATTTTTCAATGCCATTGGATTGGTAGAGCTGGGCCGATTAATTGACCTGCCAGATCTCCAGACTACAATCCTCTGGACTTCTTCCTTTGGGGTCACCTCAAAACATTGATTTATGATACTATTCCAATTGCTAACATGCAGGCCCTTCGATAATGCATTGAAAAAGGCTTTCAAAAAATTCGTCATACTCCAGGAATTTTTGGTTGTGTAGGAGAATCGATGCAAAGACGCGTTGAAGCGTGCATCGCAGGTAGATGTGGACATTTTGAACAGTTACTTCGATGTTTACTGTTATTATTCATTTATTTTAACATAAAACAAATAAATACGCATTTTTAATTGTTAAATTGCTTATATCTCGTAAACAAAGAGGTTGCAGACATATGTCTATATGAATTACTTTTATTATTTTGGATCAAATACGTCTGCAAAGTTTGAGAACAAGTCACGTATACACCCTGTATATGCATTTATAAATGTCAAATATATCAAATGTGTCATATGTAAACGAACATTTTATAGCCTAGAATAGAAATCCAAGATAGTACTATAAAACTATGATTAGAATTAAAATGCATAGTCAAGGAAATCCACAGTTGAGTACAATGCCTTTTCTGTTAATATTCCTTTTATTTTGCTTCTGAATGCCTTTTCAGTTATAAAAAATAAAATATGTAAATATTTACTAAAAAAAATATTTATTACTTTAGATAATCTCCATTACTTATTATTTTCAGCAAGTAACATACCATTTTTATTTGAATTGCAATGCTAAAGATAAAAAATGATTAGTTAAGGGTTACCTGACACCAAATAAATTTCAAGTAAGCAAATTTTGTATTAATTGAATTTTATTATAGACTTCCTCTCCTAATCATTCTTTTGCTATTAAGCAGTATTAAATTTAATTTCACATAATTCACAATATGAATTTCCCGCCTTTAACCCACTTTTAATTCGACAGATATACTTGCAGTGCTGTAAAATTAATTTTAATTATATGAGGTGAATATAGATGGCAGGGAAAATATATTTTAATCTATGATGGCGGCTCCAGTAGAAGATATTTATTCGGTTGAAACTTTTGTTGCCACTGCGGGTGTAGGAAATAGTTTATTTATGCAGATGTATCAAATTTTAAGTATGATGCAATACGTGAAATTATGAATTTATTTGTAAGATGACGTTGAGGTATTTACGCATGCACATATGTTGTATGTTTGTTTGTTTGCTTGTTTTTGCGACTGGTCCTCTTGGATTAGAACTGTTATATAGCCATTTCGCCATGCCTACTAGAACTTTGTCGAATTTGGAGGAGTTCCACCACCAGTACAGATTTTTAACGTGCCAAACATCACATTGACACGGGACCTACAATTACACTTCCTTATCCGAGAAGACATATTTTTTAAATTTTTCTCCGCTGAAAAATTTACCGACCTCGATCAAGTTTGAACCCGCGTCCCTTGGGCATAGAAACAAAAATGCTAACCACTACACCAGTCGGGGACTGCATGTATGTATGTATTGCAATGTAATCACATTACATAATCTAGCAATAAGTTTATATTTTGCCACAACAACGAAAGTTGCTGATTTTTATTAAATGAATATAATTCAATTTGTAAAGTGGCAACTACTCATTCCATATTTAAATTACATATTAAAGTTTTTAATACAAACTAGTGTATTATCATAGTATGTATATACTACAGATATACATCTAGATAACGTAAGATATTTTAATATGTTTATTCAAGAGTTTACACTACTTATACAGTGATTTTTAGAAATGATTTTGTGAGATCATTAAAATGACAAAAATAGACAAATTTCCACTGTCCATTTTAGACTCGTATTATACAAACCAAATTTGGTAAAGTACGATTGGCTGGCAAAACGATTCAACATCGTGATTTTGGTGCAACTGGTGTGCTGCAAAGTATAAGTGTAGTAAAAGCTGCGCGCTCAGTGTGAACAGGATTGCAACATTTTTTTAGAATCAGCCGCAGTAAAACATAGCTCGATGCGCGCTACTTTTGGTCTGTGTTTGAACGCGATTTGCAACCTTTGTACCCGTAACTAGAACCTGCGCAGTAAAATTAGCCGTGTGTGCAGTTAGCTTTAAGGGAAAGCGTCCACTGAAGTGACATGATAAATGATTTGACGCGTGACAGGGCGTGTAACATACATCTTCAAAGTAGGAAAATGAAAAGCTATGCGTTAGCGCACATCGAAGTAACGTGAAATATTTGCGAGTTGCACGCGTTACCTCAGGATGCTGCATGTAGAACATTTTGTCATGTGTCACACATAATTTACTTCATTTTAATAATTTGCAAGTATTTAGTAACCAATTATAACCTTTTAATAAAATTCTTTTAAAACAACTTTTTATAATAAAGTTTTCTTTATATCTCAGCCAAATGCAATGAGTCCAAAAAACTATCCAGTACTAAGGCAGAAGCTGATAATTCTGATTTAGCATTTTTAAAAGTGTCCTTCCCGAATATAAGAAACGAACAATGATCAGAAGAAACGATTTAAAATTGGAATTTTGAATTTGGCTGAATAACTTTTAAATGAATACAAGCCACAGATGTCTTCTGCAGTGTGGACTTCTACATATTCATCGACGGGTTCCACCTCTACTTTGAATTATCAAAGTAATAATGAACTAACTGACTTATCATCAAACTGTAATACAAAATCTCAGGAGCCAACGTTCTTAAGACAATTTCTATAGTTTAATGCAAACCTGTGAATTATATACTTTTATACTATTATACACGTAATGTAAAAATATATATTGTCAGCTCTTGCTGCTTGTTTAAGAATATTGGGTAAATCAAGCGATATTTACTACCATGCATGTTAATGAATGATATAGTTTTTCGTTAAAATATAATCCGTTTAAATAATTCAAAAATCAATCCCAGTTAAGAAAGAATAACGCTAAATTAAAAACCTATTTGAATACACCTCGTATTTTTACTTTTGAAATATTACAAAGTAATTTTAGTTAAAACTGTAGTGGTATTGCTACCGAAATTTTAGAAATTCTGGAAATGCAAATAAGATCATGCATTAATATCAAACAAGGTTAAGAACGGTTAGTTACAAAGCATAAAAGTTATATACACAAGAAATTAGCGGGCATGATACCACTTAAAGTTTAAGAAATAATTATCTGGGTTACAATTCAATATGTGTAAAGACAATTTTCTTGGTGCCTATTTGGCGGGCATGACCTAATCCCAGGGGAGAGATGTTCAGCTCCGTAAGAACGAACCCGAGGCGCGGGGATAGTATTAAGACAGATACGCTCGTGTTAAGTAGCAAGAGTATTGAGTGCTTGTTCGGGGGTGTCTTCTTTATTTTTTAGGAAATAATATAGGCCTTTATTGAAGTTATAAAGTACCTGCCTGGCGTCTGACCATATGCTGTGAATAAAAGTAGTTTGAGATAAATCTTTCAATAAAAGAGAGGCCAAGTTCGTTTATGTATCATTCTGCCCATAGGGTTATCTATCCTAAAAGTTAAGAAGTAGAAGCGCTTACCGAGTCCAGAGCGTTCTTTCATCTGTAAGTGCCTTATATTTTCTTTTGTTCTTTCCACTCTTATTCCGCATCTGGCAAAGAAGGACTACCTTTACTTCAGCGCGCATCTACCAAATTACGTGCTATCACCAACTAACCCAGTTTTGTTTGTGTAAAATAACATAAAGTTAGTTAAATGACGTTACAGTCCGTTTTAGATGAGTATTAAGGAAATAAATGAATTACAGACTTAAAATACTTACAGTAGCGCTGAATCAGAATTAATTCAGTAAAACATTTTACGTTTATAATTTCAATCGTTTAGGTTAACTGTTTATATCACATTTACGATTTTACTTTAATTTGTTATTTTTATGATTACCATTGTTTAAATAACCTGGGTACTCAATTTGATTACATGTTGTTTATGCAGCTCTTTTTCTTTTTAAATATTGTTATGTCGTTGGCAAAACCTAGCGCTCATTTATAATTTTTTTCCATCATTGAAGCCTTCCAGTTCTAATAGCCAGCTAGGTTCTATAAATAAATTGTTACGAGCTTACTTTTTGCTAGCCAGTGTTCTTATGCTCAATTTTGGTTATTACTTCATTGACAAACAGCCTAACGTGAAATCATAGTTATACAGTGCGCGTACAGAAAGTTCAATAGTAATTCACTAATTTTTAGAGTTGAAAGGCCTAAAGTATTTATTTCTGAGTAAGAATAACATTTTCCTTTAAAAGAATTTAATGTTCAATTAGTTATTTAAATAATATACAGGGTGGTAAGTTTTGAGAACCTCTCCGTAGTTGTTTTATTCAAGGAACATTACGCTCTAAAGAGTTGCAAGTAACGTCAAAAATATTTAAATCTTCAGTTATCATTATTATTCATTGATTTATATATACAGAGTGATCATAAATAAGTGAGTATCTTTAGTATTAGAACAGTTCTCTTTTTCAGTTTAATCTAGTAGCTACAGTACCACTAGAGTGTCTGTCGCCAATCTTAAGGTAGGTCACTAACATCGTGATATTCAGGGTGTTTTGCAAACATCTCCTGATTTCAGTTTGACTTGAGAACAGTGGCGCTCACCTTTTACCGATTTCGACATTAATTCTACAGTTTTTAGCCTCGCATGTATCGACGAACCATACCTCGCTCCACTGAAGCTTTGCCGGCCGTGGTTAAACACTCATGATTTCTACCACATGCGTTATTACCCATTTAGCCTAAAACGCAATAAGGGTGTAAAGCGTTACCGTTCGAATTTTAACCCTTCCTACTCGTGCCAAAATGTTGCGCTTTACACCCTTGTTGCATAAATAACTATTTCATACTTAATAATGTGTACTGCAGATTTAATTATGAGTACTTACTTTAAAGTTATTAAGAGACGGTCTTCAGGAGACACACACGTTCTAAAGTTTATGTCTTGCTTTAGAATTGCAAGTTTATTTATCTTAATAACAACTGAAACGTTTCTTTACTCATTCTGTAAAAAGACTGAAATCTTTTAGGGCACATATTTAATTCATTAAAAACATTGTAAGCTCCACAATCTGTAACATTTTCTTTCCGAACGGGATGCATCTAATAGCGTCATTGATCAAGGTTATAAAAATTATTGTGATTGAAGTTAACTAAATTTAATAATTCAAAAGCACCGTCGTCGTCAGAAGAAGACATTATTGTTTAAATGAATTGAACCGACTGAATTGCTAGTTACAATTGTTTACACTTGAGTGTAAATCACATGACAGTATCGTCACCTCTATGCCACTGTCATATCTCTGACATGTTACTGCCAGATCACTTGTCACACCATTTGGGTGGGCGCTCTCCCTAAAGGGAATGGAAATTATAAAATAGTTTTAAAATCAACCGTAACATGCTTGAAAGTCATTACATCAACAGCTATTACATAAAACGTTCTTTTCTCGTGGATATTGATAAACTATGAGTATTATTAACTGGTTTATTAAAATCAACTAGCCAATCTTTGTTTCATAATATCCAATTACATAATATTATTTACAGTACGCAAATAAATGCCTTAAATAAATAAACTTCAAAATATGTTATACTTCTTGAACAACCGGTGAATTACTGTAAGTGAAATTGCAACACAATTTAAAAACAGCTGGAAATGTTTATGAAATATAAAGCAAATAAAGTTTTAATTTAAAATTAGTAGCTCAGAAAAGTCAGTATGAAGATAGAAATATAGCTTTAATCATTCGCTTCTGTTGCTGAATGATGACTATTTTAATTAACCGTTCTAAATTTTTCGTGGTTTTATTTTCCTTATTTTATTTTTTCCTGAATTTATTTTACTGTCCGAATTCTCGAATGGCGGCTGTAACTGACAACTCATAATGTTTTCTATTTTGTTTTGTTTCCTATTTATATAGATATCGCTTCTTTAACCACTACTCATCAGCAACTGTCAACTACAACTTCTCTTCCTTTGAATTTCAACGAACCATATAGTGCTTGTTGTTTTCTTTAGTGCAGGCTGTTGAAATGTATTCTTAAATAGTAACAATTTTGTTGAACGCTTTTCGGAAATTATCTGATTTTACAAAATATTCGAGTTGATAGACTATTTTAAGGTTTAAACACAATTTACTAATATTTTCCACATACACTAAAATTACTACCACTTTATCTTAGTATAGCGTCTGGTTACTTAAAATTGGCCCTTTACCGTATTTCAAAATTTCAAAGAAGTGTACGGTCAAATTTCATATAAAGTAATTGTAGCATGAGCAGGTAAGCATTATTGATAAATAAAATCCCAAATCAGAAAACTGTTTCAGATTTTGGACAGAATCAAATATTGATATTTTTTAATACTTTTAAAATTTTTTGATATATATATATCAAAAAATTTGTATACTCAAAGCCTAGGCTGTACAATTCTACCCATAACATGTGGATGTGAAAATTTGGTTATATAGAAATACAGATATAAATCTGCATATTCTAAATTAATTTGTAAGCTGAACCTAATATTACACGAATTTGTCGTTTACAAATATGAATTTCATGCGTTAATTAATTTAAGCTTGGTTTGCTTAGATTTGCAATTAGTAATCACATATTACATGCAAGAACAACGTAATTTCTAATTAATTGTTACGCATGAATGCATTAGAATTATCTTCGAAAGATGTCAAACCAGCTTGGCAAAAATATAGCTCATTTATGTGTTCGTGAACGTTTCGTTTAAAATAATTGATTTAAATGATAACTTGCCAATTCTATTCTAGATAATTTAATTGATAATTTTAATCATTTAGATAATTCTATTTTGTCATAAACCTTTTAATTTTCATAGAAATATAATTAGTTATTTTATTATCATTTTAATAACTCTCAGTTAATAATTAGCAGTGGTATTGATTATGTATAGAAATTAATATACTGTTACACAAAAAGTGCACACGACCAGGAAAGGTTGTTACTTCCTGGTGAACCCAAGTAATTTTGCTAGCTCTGGCGCTGAGGTAAAAAATTCGGGAATGCTGAGTGAGTTTAAAAATGTTGAGCGCCAACACGTCGTTTAAACAGATGACTCCTTATCAGCTTGGCGTGTAAAACTGACGACCTGAAATTTGTGACCAGGTAATATTCAAAATAAATTAAATAAAAATATAAATCTTGGAAGAAGTAAACTTTATAACAAATAAATAAATGAATTTTAACATTACATTATGTATTGTTTCTGAAATGATGCAATAATACACATAAAATCAAGATTTAGGAAACTAATCAATTCAATAACAATTTGAGATTTTCAGTATACAAATTTTACAATAAATATTCAACCAAATAACCTGTACGTTGTACATAAAAAATAGTCACAATATACTTACAAAATGTTTTGATTTGCTCCTTTCCCTTTTGTACAAAAGAAATCGGGTACAATGATAAATAATTTACCTAAAACAGATTTAATTATGCACAGGTACGTCTGTATTTAAATGAGTAAATCTTTTATAACTTTAGAACTTCATTCACCGGTAAACGTAATTTTTCTAAGGCAAATCCATTTAATTGATGAAGATTTCGGCATGTCTAACAGTAACAGCAACGGTATTAGCCTCCTGGATACAACTGGTGCTCTGAAGACGTTCAAAATACCTCAAGGCATGTAAGCTGGCGGAAATGCAGATTTCCTCACCGTAGATAAAAATGGTATTTTATTGTTGATGAAACATCCAAATAATTATAGTTAAATTTTCGGAGTATATAAATAGAAAATTTACCATGTGCGGTCCAGATAAAACATGATTAAATTAGAAGCAAATCAGAAGATCACCTCTACCGGCGTCTCCACTAAAAAGCTTCGGCCGCACCTCACGGTTGTTCCTTATCGTACACGTGTCGCTACATACATGCTTTAAAAATCAACTTTTCGATACAAAATTATAGAATAGTATATGCAAATTAAAAACATATACTTAAAAATTTAGCAACCACTAGCTTTCGTAAATTCTTTTAAAATTTTTAATTTACGATATTTAATTGCAAATTATTACTGCATCACTGCAAAATGAACGCAACAATACAAAATATAAGATATTATTAATTTAATAGAAGTTTGTCAATTTGAACATGATAGTAAAAATAAATCAGTGTTTAATAACTATAATACCTAATTATAATGTATTAAAGTATTTAAAAATTAAAGATCCTGCATTTATGTACAAAGGCAGATGAAACAAATTATACCATTATTTTCGACAAACAAAAGTATCTGAATAGTGGCAAACAATTCATATGCAGTAATAACTCTAAGTATTTCAAAATGTATTCAACTAAGCATCAAAAATAGAATGCAAAGAACCATTACTTTGACACTGTTGAATTGTATACTATATTTACATACTTGCTAATAATAATCCAGCCATACCGATAATTGACTTCCTAAATTTCATAAATTAGTCAACCTTGAACAAAAACTAGTTTTAATGAATTTATAACAAACAAAATTTTGCGTCGCACTAATAGATTAATAAATAATAATAATAATATTTACAAACAGATTGATATATAAAAAACACAAAACATTTAATTGACGATATAGTAAACAGACTTATACTAAAATTATTTTTTTACATCTTTAAACATAAAAGACATTCGTGCAAATATCTCAATTACTGACGCTACAAAGACCTTCATAAAATACATTTGTCATTATAATTTAACTGCTAACACCATTTTTCTAGTTACTATGATATCTAATTTCATAAATCAGCACCACTTACAAAAGCTATGAACATATCCACTGATACATTTTTAATTACACTGAAATTAATAGTACAGTAAACATAAATTTTGTTATAATTTTCGATTAAACTAATACCAATTTTACAAAATCATTTAATGTGCTTAATAACTTAATCCAAATTCAAATGTTACATATACGAGGGCGGTCTCATTAGTGAGGTAACTAACATAGAGATGCCGCCATTTATCAAATCTATCATATGTTATAACACAGCTGTCAAAGTTCGAACCAAATGCATTGCGTCCTTTGTCTCTTACAGTTGTTCAAAGTAAACGTGTTACATTATTTCCTGGATATGGACAAAAGAGAATTTCGTACTGTGACTAAACACTTCCATATCACCGAGAAAAACCCCAAAGAAATTAAAGAAGAGTTAGATAATGTTCACGGCGAATCTGCGTCATCATTTAATACAGTTTGTTTCTGGGCGAATGGATTTAAACGTGTCCGTACGAATACCGAAGGTGAAACAAGATCAGGACGTCTGAAAGAGGGTATCATTGACGAGATGACCTCCAAAATTCATAATCTTCTTTTAAATGATCGTCGATTAAAGGTGCGTGTGCTATCAGATACTAGACGTATATCTAAACAATGTTTTGGTCATATCTTACATGAACACTTGGGTATGAGAAAGCTGTCAGCAAAATAGGTACCGCATCTGCTAACTGTGGACCAGAAACGAATGCTCGTAACGACTTCTGAGTACTGTTTAAACCTTTTGAGCATAATCCCGCCGAATTTTTGCATTGATTTATTACCGTTGATGAAACGTGGATACACCACTATACCCCCGAAACAAAAATCAATTCAAACAATAAAAGCCGTTTGCAGTGCACCGAAGGAAGAAAAAGTGGTTCCATCAGCTAATAAGGTTATGACCACCGTATTTTGGGATACTCGTGGTGTTATATTTATAGATTATCTTCAAAAGAGCAAAACAATCACATGCGAGTACTAAGCGTCGTTATTAGACCGGTTAATCGAAAAATTAAAGGAAAAACGACCGTATTTGACAAGAAAGAAGGTATTATTTCATCATGACAACATAGTGACTCAAACATCGAACATTCTCATGGCAAAATTGGCTGAATTTGCCATTCGAAATACTTCGTTATATACAGTTCGAATTGAACTCCATCTGACCTTTCTTGTTTCCAAACTTGAAAAAATAGCTAGATGGAAAGAAATTTTCATCTAATGTGGTAGTGATTGTTGAAACAAATGATTATTTTGAGACGTTTGATTCTTGATATTATAATTAAGGCATTAAACAACTTGAATGTTGTTGGCACAAGTGCATCGAGTTAAAAGGAGACTATGTTGAAACATAGATGTAAGAAACTTGAATAAGTACCTTCTTGTGTACTACTTACCTTAGTTCTCAGACCAACCTCGTATACTAATCTTTAATGGGCAGTTACATGTTTTAAAAGTTTCTAAAATATTACTTTTGATATCAATCGAAAACCTATATTTTATTTTATAAAACTGTTTTTAATTAGATGTACACGAAGTAAAATAGTTTTCAAAGAGAGTATAAGTTTATAGCAAATTTTATAGAATAGAAATAATTGTATACTTATGTTTATCGAGCAATGTTATTATTTCTCGTGTGGTGTCATGTTCGCATTTTTCGAATGCCCTGCATATAATTGGGGCTATAATTTTAACCCATTCATTAATTTTGCTTTAAAGTATTGCACTAGGGGTCCATGGTATTAACATTAATGCTTTCTCCGGAAAATTCGATTTTGTTATATAGGAATAGTTAATTCATTTCATACAAAATAGACATGTTCTATTTCAATGTTTTGTAATGTATATATTTAGCAGAATTACAAGAAAGATTTTAATCTTGCAAACCGGATAAAACACAATTTATACTTTCGATAGGTTAGCATTCCCTATCGAAGATTTAACACACTCTAATTATATCAATGTTTTTAACACCTTTTACGCTTGAAAAGTCCGTTGAGTCTTTTAATTTACCTTGTGCAAGTCTGGGCTTGCACAACATCTAGAATTGAAGTTTTTGTCGAGAATTATAAATTTTATTAAGGATTTACGATTTCGTCACTTCTATCGCTAAGTACTGACTGTTAAAGGCTGTTTATTTACTCAATTTGTATCAAATTTTCAGAGGGACCTAGATTAAATAAAGTATCTTCGAGTTAAGAAAATATTTATTTTGATGAAAATATATTATTTATTATGCGCCAAGTGAAATAATGACTAAGTAAATTTTCCAAATTTAGTAATGACCCTTGATTTAAATTAGGTATAGCAAAAGTGATTTAAAAGAAGAAAAAAGATGACTTCTTAAAGTCGAAGGGGGATCATCCAAATCGTAGCTTTGCGTTTATGATGCTTGTCATGACGTAGTGGTGAATATCTTTTGTAAAATTGATTTTAAGTAGGGGAGATGGGGGTTCTGGAACAGCAACTGGGTCGAGGTCGAATTCCAAGGTCATAACTGAAGGACTAATTTAAATCTAGGTCATAGGTCAAGGACTTTTTAAACTGGTTCACAGGTCAAGCACTTTCGAAATATGGGTCATCGCTCAAGACCGTTCACACCCCGATCGCTGATATTTAATTAGGTCAAGGATTTAGGTCAAGGTCGTGCGTATATTGAGAAATCTTCAAGATCAAACAATTATTTACTGTAAAACAAACAGAATTCCGTTTACACATTTGTATGTTCGTTTAATTACTTTTCAAGGTCAAACAAATATTTACTGTAAAACAAAGAGAATTCCATTACCACATTTCTTTATTACAGTCAAGGTTATTCACTTTTGGTTCAAAAGCCTTTATCCTTAAGCGCAAGGTCAAGTGATTATCTACTAAAGAAGTAAAGAGAGTAGTCCTTCGACGCATTTGTTTATTGACAAATAACTATAAGGCATAATGCTTTATAAAGCACTGTTAGTTTAATTAAACAATCCTAAGTACTATTTTTACATATGGACAGTTTGATGAATATTTAATGTGCTCTGATATTGGAGTATCATCATATTTTCATTGTCCTAGAGTTAGTGCACAATAATGGCATCTTGCAATATCCTCACTATCGGTATAGAAAAATCCTGCCTACACCAAGTTTTCAGGAGATGCACCACTTTTTCAGTTGTCATCATGGAATAACCATAAACGATGGTTCCAATCCCAATAATTAGCATTACGTAGTTGTTCTTCAAATTCTTTAGACAGTTCAACCCTAACACACATGTTTATGAAATATTGAAATAAAATTCACCACATTGATATACGTAAAGTACTCCCACTACTGAAAGTGATTAAGTCATCCCTCCCACTACAAGAAGTGGCGATATTTATTATCCTGCTATTAACTTTATCGATCTCAAGGTCATTTTATGATATAAGTATGGTAATCTGAGTTTTGATTCCAGTAGTTCTCGCTAAACTTCTCCCTTTATCAAAAGTAAGTTACTAAATATTACAGTATTCCTAACTTTAATAAATTTCTAATTGTAGTGAAAAACTTGTTTGATATTATTCAAAACGCTAGAATGAAGGCATTTCAACAAGATACTGATTGTATAGAAAAGAAAATCACTCTATTTCCATTATTAAATGAGTATATATATTTTTTGAATAAATCGAAGACCAAGTATGTAAGTGTTGGAGTGTATCCTG